>CAJVPY010005919.1:0-10997 GCA_910591965.1 Dentiscutata erythropus | reverse complement strand
ACACATTCTATATTATTTTTTTTATTTTCTTTACTTTTTTATAATTTATTTTTTATTTTTTATTATTATCTTATTATGTTATTATCTTATTATATTCAAAATGGCTTCGCAAAGAAAGACTAAAGAATCCAGATTAAACAGAATTTCTAACTGTAATTTTTATAATTCACTTATTTCTGACACTTCTATACTGCAAGCTTTAACTGCTCAGTCTGGTTATCATTTGATGAACATGTTCGCAGTATTTCATGAGATATCCATAATTACTCAGAAGGTTAAATTTCTTTAAAATTGTTTTAGTTTATTTCGTTAATTTTTATTTATATTAAGTTTTTTTAAATACTTTTAATATTTTTTAAAATAATGTAACTTTATTGGCTATTATGGATAAACTCAATGAATTATCCAAGAAGGTTAACCGAATTGAGAGAAAAATTGCTGATATAGATGCTAAAATGACAGATAATTTTAATCCTATCAATGATACGAATTCTATTAAAGTAATTATACTATATTTTTATAGAATATTACTAATCATAACTGGCGGTGATCATCACTAGTGCTTATATCTCAAAAATGTACTAAGTAAACTTGATTGGATATCCTAAGTAAAAATGTTCAGAACCCCCAAAAATCTCATAAAAACTAAAATCAGGACCTTGTATTAGCTCTATATTATTTTATATAAAAAAAATATAATTCTTAATACCTGCACCCTAACCCTAAAAATATCTAGAGGCGGTGATGATCACCGCCAGTGATTTGTAGTTAAATTCATTTTTATATATTGTATTTAATTAAATTAATTTAGTTAATAATAATTATCTTTATTATAAAATGCTGTTAAAGAAATCGCAAAAACACTAATAGATTTCAGTATTTATCCCAGTAAAGAAGAATTCATAGTAGCAACTGCTAATTTGGAAAAAAATGTTTCCAATTAGTTTTCATATTATTATTTGTTTTTAATTATTTTTATATATATTATTTAAACTTTAATTATTATTTTTGCTTAAATTAATTACTTTCGAATTTTTTCAAAAATTATAAAATATATTTGTTTTTAAATTTTTATTTGAATTTATTTGAACTAATTTTATATATGCTCTTAACTTTATAATTTATTTAGCTTAAGGAGGCACATCGCTCGCAAAGAAGCACCTTATTGTCTAGAATTAAGGATGCAATTTTTTCAGTATTTGGTGAGAGGGAGTTAGATTCGATAAAAGCTAATGCAACTCCAAGAGAAATTTCAGATTGGAAGACTTCACCTAAGAAACAAGCTGCTTATAATAAGCTTTTTGAGAAAATAGATCCCAATAACTCTCAAAATACATATATTACGAGAATCCTCAATAGGGTGTGGCCTGGTGGTGCCACACCTTCAACTATTCAATTGGCATATACAATTACTGTATGCCAAGAAGTGCTTAGTGATCACTATGAAAATTTGATGTTGAAAGATGCTAAGTGTAGCAATAAATTATGAAAAAATATTGTAAGTAATATAGTATATAAACAGTTGTATACAGTCAACTCTCCCCGATGATCACTTGGCACAAAAATTTACAGACAGGCAAAACACAAAACACGTTAAAAAACAACAATATTTCTCTCCAACAACAAAAGAAAGCGTGAATAAAGCATAAGCAGCAGCCTGTCTTAGGTTAGAAGGACAATTAGAATTGCAAGTTGAACTCAAAAACCGAACAATACAACTTTATTACCAGTAGATGTGCCTAAACAACGATTGTTAGAAAAAGAAAGTACTCTAGCAAAACTTGTTGAAACGGCAAACAGAACACTGAGACAAGCCATATTAAGTTACAAAACATGAAAAAGCAGCAGAATAGTAGAGCGAAATAAAGAAAACAATACTTGCTCTAACTAAAACTTACTTATCTCAGCTTAGAATTGGGAATTGTCGTTGACTATGTATTGCAGATCACTTGTAAAACATAAGTCACCAGGCTATACAAAGGCAACAGTCTCCTGAATACACATAAAAACACGTAAAAACACGTAATTTACACACTTATCATGTGACAAAGCAAAGCTACATAACCTCACAAATAGTGAGTTAAAATGCCAAATTTAGAGGTTTTTAGAGGTTTTTTCAAACAGACAAAAAGAAAAAGAAGACTCTTGTATGACAAACAATATTCAACAGTGCGGAATGAAGATGTACACGTTGCAGAATACCTGGGTATAAGTGACATTCAGCTAATAGCAGTCATACGTAATGTAATTGAGAGATTTAAATGGGCAGAAAGCAAAGAGGTCAGAAAGCAGAATTTGACTGAGGAAGAGAGAAAACTTCTGGGACATGACACAGATATTGAAATGCGTCTAAACATATACGTCCGGGGTAAGGACGGCCCAGTTATAATGGACTTCTGCTACATAAATTCAAATAAAGGAAACACACCAGCAATTATAAATAATAATAATAGTAACATTACATTTGTAGCAAAACAAGAAAACCCATATAAAAGAAATCTTGAAGAACAAGATAATAACAGTAATAGTGGAAAAAATAATTCTGAAGAGATGAAAGAAATACTGCTTGAAAACGAAGTAGGCATGACAGACTATGGCCTTGAGGAGCTAATTTCCAAAAGCTCAAAGTACGAAAAAAGACGAGCAGATAAGAGACAAGCTAAAAAGCAAAAAAGTCAGGAAGATATATTTAACTCAAGCTGGGCCCCCAAAAGAGAAGCGGTCACACAGCAATATACAAATGAGCTTTCTATTTTTCTCACTATTTGGGACCTTCTACGAAATATAAATAGAAGGGATATTAAGCTGTACCTCGACCATTATGGGACAACAGCTATCCTCAAATGGTGACAGATCCGGGGAGAGAAAAGAGCTGTATATATAAAAGTAGTTCCAAGAACAGAGAAAGGCAGCTACTTATTAAATAGATACTGGTCAGTATAATTAGGGCAAGGAAAAATGTACAGAATTATTCCGGAAAAATTCAACAAAACCATGCTTGAAGAAAGAGACAAGTTTAGATACACAATTAACAATGTGCCAAAAACAGCATTTGATAGCTTACTATTGTGATAATTAAGAAGGTATAAGGTACAAGCAGCTCATACAATAAACAATAGCAATGGTAATCAAAGTATGAAGGCTTATGTCTATTTTGAATGAGAAGAAAATATGATAAGAGCCCAAAGATCAAGTATATACTATTTTAATAAGAGATTAGAGTGGCAATTATCAACAGCAGAGCAGGAAAAAAGAAGTTATACCAAGATTCGGCCTCACAAAGAGATGGAGCAATCTCGAAATAGAAGATGGAGCAAACCAGCCCAATTAGAAGAAAATAAATATCTTGAGGCAGAGAAACATGAGAAAAGGAAAATAGAAATAGCTCTGATAGCAGCAAAAGAAAAAGAAAAAACTAGTAATAAAAGAAGAGCTATACAAAGCAAAGAGAGTAATAGTGCAAACCTAAATACCGAAAGTGCACTATTAATTAGAAAGGACCAAAATAAAGAAAATATTCAGCTACTACACCAACAAGAAGAAAAGAAGTTTCAAAGCAAGGAGGTGAAAGGAAAAGAAAAAGAGGACATAATATTCAGTGCTTTGACACAAATCTTAAATAGGCTAGATAAACTTGAAGCTCAAAATGCATAGTCATATGAAGAAACCGCAGGGGCCCCTGCAGATCGCTCCTAAAAGGCGCCATGGGTGCACCAACAACAAAAACTAGGGTGTATAAAGGAAAAGAAAGGGAGTTAACAGAAGACACCCTGGATAACCAACTCCTGCAAGATCCAGTTAGTTTTAAAGAATCTGAGAATCATGAAAAGGGATACGATCAGTTCGGGCTATTAAATATAGGGTTTCATAATATAAACAGCATTAAGGATAACAAAAATAAACTAAAAGCGATAATAGATTATGCAGAGGAGAAAAAGATAGACATTTTAGGGTTATGTAAAACTAATATAGAAAACATTGAAAGTAAATAGACAACCAAAAACATAGACAAATACAAAAGCTTTTGGGCAAGCTCAAAAGAAAACAAGAAAAAAGGATCAGGTGTTGGGGTTTTAATTAGCAAACACTGGGAGCACCACATCACTCACCTGACCCGGAACAATCCTTACTATATAAGGCTGGTTCTAGATTTCAAATGTCTCACGATAGAGATAATCTTTTTATACGTTGCTCCAAACAATACAGCAAGACAAGAAGAGATCTTTAACCTCTTAAAGAATATATTAGAAAGTCCAAGCAGAAAACTGAAACGTCTCCTAATCATGGGAGATTTAAATGCCAACATAGCGAATTTGACAATCACAAGCTCTTCTAAGTCAAATGCAAAGCATCAAACAAAGAGAAAAATTTTGGCTCTCCTTAAAGAGAAAAACCTTTTTGACGTATATGAAGCCACACAATTACCTACATGGTCAAATGGAAACAGTGAGTCAAGAATTGATTACATGTAGGTGTCAAATAGTTGGAAGTACAATGTAGTCAGCCCAAAGGTAGAGGATATGGACACATGCACATGAGTAACCATAAATTACTACATGTAAAAATTATCACAGAGTTAGAATTAAGAAAAACAAATACAGCTAAAAGAAAATGAGAAAAGTGTAAAAGAGTTAATATAGAAATTGAAAAGGCATCAGAAGAGGATTGGTGCAACTACAAAGAGAATTTGGAAAAAAGACTCAAAAATCAGTGGCGCAAGTGCAGGCCAACTAGTATAGATGATGAATGGGACATAATAGAGAAATGCATCATATTAGCAGCGAACGAAAGTCTTCTAAGAAAGAAAAAGATGCCTGAAATATTACAAAGCAGCAGAGAAGACAAAGAAGTTAGAGCATTAAGGTTGGCTGTGAAAGTATATAATAGAGGTTTTCGCAAGATCAAGAAGAGACCACTACAAAATAGTGAAGAGAATGAGATTCTAGCTACTTTAGCACATATAAAGAACAGAGCTGAACAGAGACAGAAACAGAAATTGATCTACTAAGTAGAGAAGATCTGAAGAATTGGGCAAAGATCCTGCGCAAGGAATGGCGTCAAAAAGTTAAAAAAATAGAAGAGATAGAAATGAGAAAGAATATAGAAAAGAGATATAGCTTAATTGTATCTAACTAGTGGAAAATGCTAAACAGTCTACTTAATCGGCTACATAGACAGATTAGAATAGATAGAATTGTAAAATGTTCAGAAGAGGAGGGTGAGCTAGTGCAAAAGCCAGATGAAGTACTTAAAGAAGTCAGAGAACATTTTAAAAAGCAGTTCTACAAGAGAAATATAACACAGTTTGAGATCTTAATACCAAGATGGAGAAATCAGTATATCTCACGAGAAGATATCGAAGAGGCATGGTATGATAATATTGCGGATAGTATAAGTCTGGCAGAATGGGAGTATGCATTAGACCAAGTAAAAACCAAGTTAGCCCCAGGAACATTGGGCATTACATACCCTCTGATTAAAAGAGTAAGCATAAACACAAGACAGGTCTTTATGAATCTCACCTCAAGATGTTTTAAAGAAGGTAGCATGCCAAAAAAGTGGAAGTTAGGGACACTATATTCTATACCCAAAACCAAAGACTGGTGCTTTAATCTAAATAATGTTTAGCTAATTCTTTTGCTAGAAGCTTTCAGGAAAATGGTGGTTAGAGTTCTAACGAACAGGTTAACAAAAGTCCTTTGGGAAAAGAAAATCCTAAAAGGTAGAAACTTTGCAGGCCTCCCAGGAGAGGGTACCATGACGCCAGTACAACTCATAAACTGCCTTATAGAAGAGACAAAGGAGAAGAAAAAAGAACTGTGGCTCCTGTTCCAAGACATGAAAAAAACCTTTGACTCAGTAGGGCTAAAAATGCTTAGTCTTGCTCTGCAAAGAATTAAGATTCCACAAATAATGATTAATTTTATTATAAACCTGTTTGAAAACTGAGAAATAGAGGTTTTAACAAGCCTAGACACAACAGAAAGGTTTATAGCAGGAGATGGAATTGATCAAGAGGAGGTGATTTCCTCTCTGGTTTGGAGAATATTTTACGATCCTTTGCTGGCTGAAATACAAAATAGTGAAAAATAAGGCTACAAGCTAGAAGTTAAATGGCCAAAAGATTTAAGTAGAACAGAGACATGCTCCCAATACATGAATATACTAGTTATAGCATATGTAGATGATACTACCTCGTTGCATCTAACAAGGAGGAGCTAAAAGAAATCATTACTATAGCACAGGAATTCTACAAAATAAATGACATTGAAATAAATAGTAAGAAATCAGAGCTCTTGGTTATAGGCGGAGAGAGAACGAAAGAGCTAAGATTCATCGAAATGGGTACTTCAAATGAAAGAGTTATTGAAAAGAAATTGAGTGAGGTAACAAGGTTTCTTGACATTTGGCTATCTAGGAAGATCAACCAGTTCTAGATAATAGATATTATTAAAAAAGAAACATAGGCAGTAATCAAAGCTATATACAAAAAGAGCACAACTCTTGCACAGTTAGTTTATATAAACAATAGAGTTTCAATTCCGAGGCTGGAATACAGAATACAACACTGCATAATTCCAAGAAGCCAATGTGACAGACTCCAAAACCCACTGCTAAAAGTTATCAAAAATAAATCAGATTTTGCAACAACAACAGCAAACGCGATCATGACATATAAAAATATAGTGGGATCAAAACAGTCTGGCAAAATCAAATAGCCCACCACATAACTGAGCTGAGGAAAAGACTAAACAATAGTGGCGAAGTAGGCAAGGCAACATGGATTAGAATACAATAGGCCCAGATCAACTGCAAAAGCATGCAATGTATATTAGAGTTAAATACGGAGAGGCTTAAAAAGATCCAATTAAAACAAAACCTAGCTTATAAAATCTTAGTTGCAGCCAAAGAGTTAAACCTAAGTATAAAATCAATTGAAATGGAAGATAATCTGAGGCTCATAGAGTCAGGTGTAAAAATCATAGACCTTCTAGATGACAAAGAAATTAAAAGATTCGCACAAAAAAAAAATTGGAAATCTTGGTATTAGAACAATTATTAGACAAAAAAGAGGTGAATTTGTTTACATGGAACCAGATCAAAAGATACAAGCAGGAAAAGGCATCCGAAAAACCTCCTAACTGGTTTAAAAAAATTGAAAAAACAGTCCTTAAGAATCTTAGGGGAAGAAGAATCAGATCCAACCTGAGAAAATGAACACCAAACTGCCTAACATCTCGAGTAAATACTGCTCCGGTAAGTAATGACAAAAGAAGGAAGGAATGGGTGCTGATTAGATCCGGAAGCACAGTAGAGGTGGGAAAAATAGTTGAAAAAAGAGGAAAAAAAACAGCTATAACAGAACATTGGAAGGCAACTCTGGACCCTGGCAAGAACACACTCATACTTACCAAATGTAAAGGATATATCATTAACGAAGCAGAAAATAGTGAAGCAGATTCCACTTGTACAAAGAGAAGTTGGAAAAGCAATATATTAACAATCAACCCAAGATTTATTCAGAAAATTCATTCTCAGGACGAGAGAAGAGAACTTTGCATTTCACTAAGCTGCTTTATAGGTCCATTTCAGCAAACAAGCCCAGCTATAAGTAGAGAAGAGAATACTCAGAAACGTCAAGTTAAAGATATTACAATTTTCCCAATGGAGGATGAGTTAATAGATCAAGCCATTGAAAACACACAAGTAGCAGGAAAAATTAAAAAAGTGGTGACCATGCTTAAAAGTGAAAAGAAAATCTTCTTTTACACAAACAGGTCTCTACTTAATCCAACAAAGAAGCCAGAGAAAAAGAAAATGGGTCTCAGTTAGGTTGTGGTCTCAGGAAAGAAAAATAAAGCTGGCAAACAAGTACTAGCTAACTTTTACGGGGCAATAAAAGATTGGCCATCATCAACAAGAGCAGAACTCAGTACAATATGGACAGCCCTTCTAGCAGCCCTATGCAAAACCAAAATCGAGATTTGCACTGACAGCGCAGCAGCAATACAGGCAGTTCAAGCGAGCCAAAAAGAGGAAGGAGCCTCCAAGATCTTGAAGAGGAAAAACCTATGTCTTTTGGAGCAAATATAGCGAACAATTGACTTAAAAGAGCTTAAAATTTGTTTCAAGAAAGTTAAGGCACATAGTAGAATGAGGAAGCTGACAAGCTTGCAAAAAAGGGAGCCCTCAGTACAGAAGTAATCAAACCAAGATGGCCGTGAAACAAATATGCAATAACAGAGTTAAGATAGAAAGACCTAAAAGTAGATGACTTAACAAGAAGCTTTATTACATGATTAACAGAGTCCAATATTGATACTGAGTAGAAAAATCTAAAAAGCATAATTAAATGGGTCGAGGCGGAGCAAGAAACAGAAGCAATTGTGTAAAGCAAAGTATAGAAAGACATAGAGCGAGTACGAGGAAGAAACTGCAGAAGCACAGCTCAAAATAAAGAATAGGTCTTCAAGATAAAGTGCTTAAACGGCCTGCTCCTGACAATACAAGTCCTAAACATGAGAAAGGCAGAGCTATACCTGGACGATACGTGCAAGATATGCTGGGAAGAAGCCAAGATACAAGATCACTTTGTGGCCTGCTCAGAACTCCAGAAAATGTGATATATCTTAGAAAAAAAAGTAAGTGAAATACTTATAGAAAAGGCAATGAAAGAAAAAGAAAATTTGAAGACCAGAGATATACAAAGGATACAAGACCTGATTTTTGGCAAGGGTACACAAGAAAAAATCTCAGCAAGAATTGAGCTAATGAAAGGGTTAATTATAGAGCAGAGACGAGAAAACATTAGCACGATCGTAAATGAAGCAAGAAAGGTTAGCAAGTTTGTCCAAACTATACTTAGCCATTTCCAGTGCCAGTTTTTCAAGCACTTTTGGAGCTTCCGATGCGAACTAGTAACAGATTGGGAAAAGCATAATGGCATAACCAAAGAGAAGAAAAGAGAAAAGGCTGGTAAAAGAAAATCTAGAAGAAGAAACAGTGAAGTGGATAAAGAAAATACCGACCCTTGGACTATCGACCATGAGAAGGAAAGGGCAGAAAGAAGTGACAGAAAAAAGAGGAGAGTAAAGACAAAAGTATCAAAGGAAAGATACAAAATAATTGAAGATTGGGTCTCATGGAGAAAAAAGCCAGTATGGTCCTCGCTAGTTAAAATCTGACAAAATCATTAGGCATTTTTGACAAGACATACGACGGCCTACTTATGATCAAGAGAGGTATTAGTTATGGTACAAAATTCTTAGTAAGTTAAGGATCCCGAGAGAAGTAAACAGTTGTTATAGCAGGTCGTATTGGGTATTTAACCTGGTGAGTCTTTATTGAGTTAGAGCAACAAGTTGTAAAAATTTAGTATATTTGTATATAAATTTTATAGCAGTTTATATAAATAAAAGCAGGATCGCTTAAAAAAAAATATATAGTATATAAAATATAATATTTAATATTTAGACTAAAATAATTAACTTTAAATATTTCAAATATATGTGCAATACAAAAGGATTACTATTTAACTCCGGTCCATTGACAGACACTAAAGGTGAAGATGCTAGATCATCAACCCAAACAAGAGGAAGAAAGCAAACTAGAGGCAAATTATCATCATCAAGATATAATACAAGATCTGCAAAAAAGGCCAGAGCTGCCGCATTATCACAAACCTCTGCCAGAACCTCATTAAGCCCTGTTTTCATACATACCTCTCGTGCCCATTCGCATACTTCTGAAACAGATACACATATACTACAAGTAATTTCACCTATCCGCCAACTACCACCACCACAAGATATCGAAACTTCAAACTCTAAAAATCCTTAAACAGAAGATGCTGAGCATCCAGAAGAAGAAGAAGAAGAACAAAATTAAAAATTTTTTTTTTACATAATAATTACATCTCTTTCGATCATTTTTCTTTTTTTTTCTATATATTTTTTATGCCTTTTTTTTTTGTTTTTTTTATTTCTATATTTTTTTTTTATTCGTTTTTATATTTATATTTTATATTTATTATTTATTTGTATTTATTTTTATTATATTATTATATTTATTAATTGGTGATCCACCAGTCAACCAGAGAATAATCATAGTAAAATGTGACTCAAATTACTTATAAAAATTAGGGGTCTTCAAATGTGGCGTGTGTGCATCTAAAACTTTTTTTATACTAAGTTAATTACTTTTCTAACTTAAGAGACTTTTGTAGAGCTTGTCAAGGCATATCTAATAGTGGTTAGAGCATCAAAATTGGCGACAAATCCAGGATATAGATGAGATTTTCCGGGTCACATGCACTCCGACTCACTAATCCTGTCCCGGATGATTATCAGGTTTTTACATTAGTAATAATTATATATATGTTTTTATATTTTATTTTTATTTTTTGCTAACAGTTTAACAGCACTGTTAGAATCACCTTTCTTTAGAGTTTTCATGCCATAGAATTTGTTATCGTTGTTGAAGTCAAATTTTATTGAGTTTATATTGGTAGATAGGTTTCATCACCTTTTTTCTTGGTGCTTTGCCTTTGGAGTTGCTATTTAATTCATCCATTTTAACAATTTTGTTTCAAGAGAATTTAATTGTAATCTCTTAATTGTTCAATAAATTACCAAGATAAGTATAAAATTTAATTCCATTCACTGTGTTCAAAAGAATGTATATTAAATATAACTATTTAATTGTTCAATAAATTATTAGAATGAGTATGAAGTTTAATTCCGGTCACTTTAACAATTGTGTTTCAAGAGAATGTATATTTAACTATAGCATTTAATTATTTAATTTCATTTATTTTAACAACCATGTTACAAAAGAATCTGTAATTAACTATAATTATTTAATTATTTAATAAATTAATTGTAGTTATTTAATCACTAATGTAAGTAAAGTTTAATTATATTTACTTTAACAATTGTTTTCAAGACAATGACAATGTTTAACCAAAGTGAATAACCTTAGAACATAACACAATAGTT
>CAJVPY010005918.1:0-10998 GCA_910591965.1 Dentiscutata erythropus | reverse complement strand
GTAACGAAATTACAATAGAAACCAAGAATAAAGCCAAAGATAATACTAACGGTGAAAAAAGGTGACAACACCAACAATGAATGGTGATGTTAAAAAAAAAAAGGTTGGTTAAAAAAAAAAAAGATCTGTATATTTATTTTTGTTATGTCAATTCGTGTAACAGAAAAGAGCCAACATGGTTACGTGATTCCGAGATAAGATCGGAGATCGATTAATCACATGACCTAGAAAATCTCACCAAATCCTGGATCTGTCGATACATAGTACCCGTATAGGGTTATAGAGATCTCGTGACCCTAAGTAGCGGGCGTACTAGGGTCATCTATATAATAGTTGGAACCAAAGTCACGGCGAGACTTGCCAAAAAAATAAAAAAAAATAAAAATAAAAATAAGGATTCTGTTATATGGTGCACCATGCACTGAGTGCACCCTCCCCTGTATTTCAAAATTTTACAAAGAGAACCCTGTTGTATAACTAAGTAAAAATGCTCCTCTCATGATTTTAACCTAAACCTAAACCTAAACCTAACTCTAACACTAACCCTAATACTAGGTTTTAACTTTATCTTAATATTAGATGCTTATTTTGCTTATTTGCTATTAAAAAAACAGGGGTGCACTCAGTACACCGGTGCACCATTTAAATTTTTCTATATATAATTATATATTATATATATATATATATAATATATAAATTAAACTTATATTAAACAATTATAATTTTATAAGGTATGGCAACTTAGTGTAGTGGTCTAGTCATAACTCTCTCCAAGTGGCAGGTCTAGAGTTCAAATCCCACGGACAACGAATTTTGAAAAATAGCCTGTGTTATGGTTGTCAATTATCGGTTGGATCTAGAAATCTATAATTTCGGTCACACCATCTAGTTATGGGAGCTTTGGTGCAATAAATCCGAGAAACTAGAATAACGGAAAACCCATTTGGCAAGTCCCGAATTTGGGGGTCCACTAAAGCCTTGTACCCACGTGACCAATCATGCATATCAATAATCACAATGTGATAAAATCATATATATATTATATGCACTTAAAATTAAAAATTAACTGAAAGTATCTCAATAACCACTCAAGCAAATGTAATAAACTTTTTTTATTTTAATTCTAGAGATCTCTAGAATTAAAATAAAAAAAGTTTATCGAATTTGCTTGGATAATTGTTGAGATATCTTTGCTTAAAGTTTAAAAAGCTATATATAATAATAATAATAAATGCTTGTGCAATAACTTTGAACGAAGATATCTCATTCTGTATAAATTTAAATTGCTTATACAATTAATGATAAAAACTTGTATAAAATAACTTTAAACAAAGATATCTTGACAACTATCCAAGCAGATTTGATGAACTTTTTTTAAATTTAATTATAAAGGTTTCTAGAATTAAAATAAAAAATTTATCATATTTGCTTGGATAGTTGTCGAGATATCTTCTGTAAAAATTTAAAATGGCTATATATAATTACGATAATATTCACTGCAAATAACTTTGTACGAAGATATTTCAACATTCATCCAAGCAAATTTGATGAACTTTTTTTTATTTTAATTCTAGAGGTCTTCGGCATTAAAATAAAAAAAGTTCATAAATTTACTTGGATAGTTGCTGAGATATCTTTGTTCAAAGTTATTATACAAGTATTATTATATATATATTAATGAGATATTTTCAAATTTAATTTTTATAAAATAAAAAATGCTATAAAAAAAATATTAAAAAATTATACAGTATATAAAAAAACTCAAATAAAATCATATATATTTATTTTATTTATTATTTTTATTATTTTTATTTATTTATTATTATTATTATTATTATTTAAAAAAAATCATATATTTTAATCATTATACATTGAACTAAAGTTTTTTTCTTTCAATAAACATAAAAAAGCCTTTACCAGGTTAAACTTTATTAATAGAGAAATAAAAACAGCTAAACTAAGTTCACAAAGAATATAAATACACATTTACCATTATGTCCAAGTCATTTTATTTGTATTAATTGTTATGGTTGACTTTGGTGCTCCAGATATTCATAGAACAAGGGTTAGGGATCATGATTGGGTCATGATCGTGATTTGCATAATTGGCATAATTTGGGTTGTATGATAGTTAAATTATAATTGCATAAACAATGTAGTAATAATTAGCGATTAGCAATTGCATGAGCGATAGGAAAGTATGTAATAATTATAGCAATTAGTAATTAATAAAATAAGACATCAATCCAAAGGGAAAATGCCAGATTACGTTTGCTAATAAACTATTACCTGTGTAGGCATATTATTATCAGTGGAATGATACACAGTCTTCGAATATACTAGCCAAGTGGGTAGAAACTTATAGTAAAGGCCTACTAATATACAGTAGTTTAGGAAGATAATTTCATCAGTATGTAAAGAGAATAATAGAATTAAGAATTACAAAGTTTACAAAACAATGATAGAATAAAGAACTGAAAAACAAGTTCACAAAACAAGAACATAAATATTCATTTACTATTACGTCCAAGTCACGCATTAATTTGTCGATAAAGAGCACTTATTGACGAATGAAGTTAAAAACAACCAGTTTACAAACAAGAACATAAATACTTAACATTAGTCCAAATTATTTCATTAGCATTAATTTTGCTGCTAAATATAAAAAAATGTTTATTAATGAATGGAATTAAAAACAGCATAACAAGTTCGCAAAACAAGATCATAAATACTTATCATTACGTTCAAATTATTTTATTGGTAAGTAAATAGAACATTTATTTATAGATAGAATTAAGAACAAGTTCACAAAATAAGGATATAAATACTCATTTACTATTATATCTAGATCATTTTATACGCATTAATTTAGTAGATATATACAAGAACACTTATTAGAAAATAGAAATAAAATGGCATAACAAATTCAAAAAAGAACATAAAATATTTACCATTATGTCCAAATCATTTCATTCGCATTAATTTCGTTTGTGTACTTGAAGAACATTCATTAGATAGAACTAAGAATTGTAAAACAAGTTCACAAAATATTTATTTTTTTGGAATGCTCTATTTTATTTTTTTTTAAAAAAGATAAAACATATATACAAAATGTTTTAAAGTATAAAAATTAGAAAACAAGTAAATTCATATTCTAATTAAAATATGATCTGTGCCTTTATCTGCAGCATTGTAAAATATCAGCTTTAATTGAAAATAATAAATTAGTAAAACTTTTATCAATCATCGCTGTTTTAATTAGTGCAATCAATGAAATTTATGAATCTCATGAATCCTGCATATCGCCATTGTTTTAACAATGGCAATATGCAAAATTCGTGGGATTCACAAATTTCATTGATTGCACTAATTTGAAAACAAAGATAATCTATAAAATGTTTACTTTTGATTATTCAACAAAACAGATCCTATACCCAAGCTCAATTCTTTTATAAAAGAATTTGTTTGTTCTACATCTCTGTTTTCCTCAACTTGCCAATATGTATCATGCACTTTCTCTATTAGTTCATTTACGATCATGCGTCTATTTTCTGCAGCTTTTTCAGCCTCGGATTTTTTTGGTACTTCAATTTTAACCAGTTCCTGACCTTTATATATTTTGAACCCATTATCCTCAAAAATTCGCTGAAATTTTCTCCAAGAATCAATGATTAGTTTATTGGTACCATAAATATGGTCATGAAAAATATGCCAGCAGGGCAGCAAGTAACAATGGAAGAACAAGCACCGACAATCCAATGATATTAGACCTGGAGACCCTTTACCTTTTTCCAATCTTTTTGCTACAGCAAAAATTTTGCTAACAATCATCCTTTGAATAGGATAGGGAAATTTATAAACCTCATTAAGAATTTTATAATCAACGCCAAATACTGATATTCTTTTTGTATGGAATTCGAAGGCTACATATTCAGCATCAGACCATTTTTTTGTATCCACTGCTACGTTGTTATGACAGGTGCTAATTAAACCATAGTAAGAAGAGGTTGTATGTTTTAGCTTACTATGATACGATTCTATAAAGTTAGTAGATGTTATTTGCATAAGGAGAGAGGAATGTTGGTGGGCCCAAAGAGCCCATTGGTGGGTATTTTTTTTGTAATTTTGAACTATATATCTTTGAATTGTAGGAATAGAACACTTGTCAGCAGCCTGTTGAACAACTTCCTCACACCTGATTTTTGTTTGTTTATGCATTGCCCTAATCATTTTGTTTCTGGTCTTTATCTCATACACCTTACTCATCCAGGTTCGCATAACATGGACGGTACAAAAGATAATACTACACTCCTGTTCACCCACTTGAAGGCCCGGAAAAGCTAGCGTAATAGCATTGTTCTCTATGCTACTTTGATTGATAAGAAAATATTGGGGCTTCCAGTTACACTCTAATCTTTTTATTATTATTAATGCTTCTGCAATAGTGCTGCTATCTTCTTTGCTTACAAAAAAGTGTGCACCAATATTCTAGCAACCATGACTATCACAGATATATAATGTAAAAAGACGCCAATCATGTCTGTTCGTTTTATGTGTGGAATCAAGAAGAACCAGCTATCTAAACTGCTAAAGTTTTTCCAATTGATTTTTATAAACAAAAACAAAACCCCAGGTATGCTGGTGATGAACTTCATAGTACTCAACTTGGTACTCCCAATTCTTTAAAAAACGAACCGACTTCCAAAGATCTGCTGTCAATTGCGAATTACTGATAAGGGGGGCATTCTGAGACCCTTGAACTTTGTATTTTATATTAGCAACCTCCTTACATCTTAACTCCTTTATGCTTTCACCAAGCCCTAAATCCATTGTGGCATATTTTTAATAGCGCTAGTTATTTCAGGGGACAGATAGTTCTTTACAGCTTCCTGCTTAACTAGAACTAAACAGCTTTTGAATATTTAAGCTTTTCGCTATCCTTCATAGTATAAGTATGATCAGGAGAGTCTGAATACCATTCAACCCATACTACTTAATCTGTTACCAAGTGAAATACTTTAATTTTTGTGGAATATTGATCAGCAGGACGAACTTTGGTTTTTTAGCGCTTTTCACTTGGTATCCTCTCTTTCTGAGTACTTGATTCATTATGCTTGGTGAACTGGCAAGTATATACCTTTCACGAGTTTCTATTAGTATGGATTTTATAATTAAATTGAGTCCAAATATTGGACACAAGGGGTCACCACTTGTTATCAAATTCTCTTAATGGAATTGTAACAAGTCGATTAATATTAAAGAGAATATTACGTTTCTTATCAGGAGTTAAATTTGTTAAATTTATGTAAAATATTGTTGAAAAAATATATATATATATAAAATATATATATGTAAAAAAAAAAAAAGTTATTAACCCGACACAAAAAATGAAGAATAATAAAGGTCTGGCTTAAAATCAACAAAAAAAAAAAATATATATATATATACGGGGTAGTATAAATAACAGCGAAAGTAAAAAAAAACTGCTAAAAGCAAAAAAAAAACTGCGAAAGCAAAAAAAAAAAAAACTGCGAAAGAAAAAAAAACAAAGATAATCGAAGTTTTTTTTCTATTTATACTCAATCAAGTAACCAAATCAATTAAATTATTAATTAATAATTTAATAATCACATTGTGATTATTGATATTATGATTGATCATGTGGGTACAAGGCTTTAGCGATCCCTGAATTTGGAAGTAGCAGTGATCTTTGACAGTATCACAAGAGGGCTGAATTCGAACTGGGGCCCGAGATTGGAAAACTGAGTGACCAGGTCCGCTAGCAGAGGACACACCAGCTAAACCACCAAGTTGTCGCACTAGAGGAAAAGGGCATATGCTCTGAAAGTATAAACCAAGAGGAGGGTGTCCTTCAGGTACCTAAAGCCTGAGCAAACCAACCCTTCTGGGTTGCTAGCTGGAAGTAAGGAAGGGACCGATAAAGAATCCAGATAAGGAGATGGTCCAAATGTGGATATCGGAGTTGTTGTGAACCGAATAAGGGCAAGGAGTATATAATGGGTGTCTAGTTAGGAAGGTTGGTACTTGAGTTATATCCGTAGAATAGCAGCACCCCAAAAGGTGGTATGAGATATGAATATGGAAAGGCAGGCCAATATGTACTAATTAGAAAGAAGTTATATAAACATGCAGGTAAATACATGTATAAGACATATACCACTCTGTTAGTTTTACCTCAAGGATAGATAGCCAGAAATGGTTGGTAAGTCCTAAGGTAGTCAGTAATCCTTTGCCAGGGTGATACCAAAATCCATATATAAATGGTAAGGAAATCCAGAGTTAGGTGGTTAACTGGTGGCAGTTGTAACCAGATAGTTTAAATGGGTACTCTCCTAGTTGGGATACAGGTACGGCAGATAGTGTAGAACTTTCAGGCAAACTACTTAAATTAGGCACTCAAAAGATGCACATGTGGCTTAATGTACCATCATTGTAATTGCATATAAAACACCATTTCAAATCCTAATAAAAGCTTTTAGGCCAAAGAGGTCTCCTTAATATTAAAAAAAAATTATAATTTTATATTTAACTAAACTTGGTTAAATATTATTATATGCCGAAATAATGTATTTTTTTTAGTGCTGAACAAGTTTACTTAGAGCTCAAAGTCATACTTTATTAGTAATATTTTGAGTAATACAAGATTTTCTATATTTTTATTAATAAAAATATAAAAACTTTATCATAAACTAAATTTTTACTAATAAAATAGGCTTTTACTTTCTAAGTAAACTTGTTCAGCACCAAAAGATACATTATTATAATATACATTTTCTTAATTTGTAAAGTAAAAATATGTAAATTTGCATTTTTGATAAAAATTTACTAATTTTACTAATTTTTATTTAAAAAATTTTAAAAATTAAAGAAATTTGTACTGAAATGATGTAGGTTTTAATGCTGAACAAGATTACTTAGAGCTTAAATATATAATCTATTAGTAAATGTTTATGTGATACAAAAACTTCTATAATTTTATTAATAAAAATATAGAAAAGTCTTAATTACTCACTTTTTTATTAATAGATTATAATTTTAAGCTCTAAGTAAACCCGTTTAGCACTAAAAAATACATCATTTCGGCATATATTTATTTAGTGATTTAAATTTTTTAAATAAAAATTAGTAAATTTGGTAAATTTCATCAAAAATATAATTTTATACATCTTAATTGTACAGATTAAGAAAGTAAAGCAAACATAAGTTGTAATACAGTTCGCTAATATTCCTAATTAGGAAATCAAGCTCTAGAATAATCCACGTGTCAATCCTTGTATCTGATTGGCTATTACGTATGTCGTACTAGCCTTTAATCCTGCATTTTGGTGTCTTACAAAAAAAAAAAATTTTAAAATTATTAGATAGCGCAAGTTTTCAAGTAAGCAGTATAGAAAGTCTAGTTTTGTTAATCCTATTTAATCTCTCGAAACAAACCTTCTTTGCTAAAGTAAATAAACCATCAAAAACTAGTTTTTTTTAGCTAAATATGAAATATAAAGCTACATTGCTGTGCAAGATCACTATAAAAACCTGTTGTGTTAAGGCAAATAGGTATATAATATTATACTAAGCTTCTTAATTCAATATTTTAATTAGTTTGAGGTAACATATAGTTTATTAATCTATTAAGATCTTATTTACAGATTTATATAAAAAAGAGCATAGACAATAATTAGAGCAGAATATAGTATGATAGTTAGAATGGAACGTAGCATGATAGTTAAAATGGAACACAGCACAACAGTTAAAAGAGGATATAATACTATAGTTAGAATAGGATATAGTACTATAGTTAGAACAGGATATGGCACTATGGTTAGAATGGGACATAGCACAATAGTTTAATGAGATAATAGTTATAATGAGATAAACGTAATAGTTAGAATGGAGCATAGTACAATAAGACATATCATAATAGTTAGAACAGGATGTAGCATGATAGTTAGAATAAAATGTATCATAATAGTTAGATTCAGGACGTAGTGTGCAGTTAAATTCGGGACATGGAACAATAGTTAGTTCAGAATAGATTTGGGGATATAGCACGATAGTTAGATTCAGGTGTAGCATGATAGTTAAATTTGGGACATAGCACGATAGTTAGATCTGAGATGCATACAATAATAAGGCTCAAAACATAGCATTCTAGTTAGATCAGGACATAGTACAATAATTAAATTTGGGATGTAGCACGATAGTTAGATTCAGAACATAGCATAATAGTTAATTTAAATTTTTTTTTTGTATTTTTAGATATATATTTTTTGTTCTTTTTATTTTTTTAATGAAAATTTTTATTGGATTCAGCTTAATATTCTGAGAAAGCTATGAATATGTTATTACAATTAGACTTATCTGAAAATAAATTAAATGCTAATCAACTTGATAACTTTAAATAAATATTTTGTGAATATGTACTTACTTTAAATAAGTATGTGCTAAACATTTTATAAATAGCACGAATAAAAAAATACGAGTATAAAAACTAGGGTTTGATATATATATTAAACACAGTATACATACATATCTCATGTACTGGTAATACAAAATTTTGCGTGATCTGGAATATTCTGATCTGCATTGTCCTAATTTGGAATATCAGCAGACTGTAATAATGTAGTTTTTGATGCTAAACAAGTTTGCTTAGAACGTAAAGGTACATTTTATTAGTAAAAATTTAGTTTATGATGAATTTTCTATATTTTTATTAATAAAAATATAGAAAATCTATTATAAACTAAATTTTTACTAATAAAATGTGCCTTTATGTTCTAAGTAAACTTGTTATATGCCTTTATGTTCTAAGTAAACTTGTTCAGCATTAAAAATTACATTATTACGGCTTATGTTTGCTTTACATTTCTTAATCTGTACAATTAAGATATATAAAATTGTATTTTTGATGAAAATTTACCAAATTTACTAATTTTTATTTAAAAAATTTAAATCACTAAATAAATATATGCCGAAATAATATGTTTTAGTGCTGAACAGGTTTACTTAGAGCTTAAAGTTATAATTAACTAGTAAAATTATGAGTGATAAAGAATTTTCTATATTTTTATTAATAAAAATATAAAAAATCCTATATTTCTCAAATGTTTACTAATAAATTATTACTGTAGGCTCTAAGTAAACTTGTTTAGTACCAAAAAATACATTATTTCAGCATGTATTTGTATTGTGTATAAGTTTATTAGAGGCTCAAAGTAATAATTAATTAGTAAACTATATATATATATATATATTATATATATATATTTAAATCAGCCAATCAGAGCTGTCTTATGTGGGGAGGGGGTACCCTCATAGTAAATAGATATTACGTAATATCTGTCATGGCCCTTATAGTCTTTGTTTAATTTAAGACTTTTTAATCTAGCTTCTTGCTCAACTTTGAATTTAGATAAGTTTTGCTATTTACTTTTATTAGCTTCTTGATTATTATTGGGTTTGTTTTCTTTCTTTATACTTTTCATTATCTTTAATTTAATTTTTTTATAGTTATTCAAGCCTAGTTAATCTGTAAAGATTGTATTGTTACAAAAGTATCAAGTTTTGTTATTATTATTATTATTATCTTCAGATTAATTTGATTTAATTCTAACTTCATTATATTTACAGTTTTAAAGACTATATAATTTTTTAGTATAATATAATTTTGCTGATTTTTGATAATATTTAAATGCTTTATTCTCATCTTTCACAATGTTATTTTTATATCTAACTTTTTTATAGTGATAACAATAATCAAGCTTATCAATACTAATTATCTTTTCTAAGATAAATTCTTTATAAAATATAGGTTTATTAGTTTCAAGCTTTTTATTTAAAGATTAGTGACAAAGTCTTTTTTGTACTGGGCTTTAATAGATAAACTTTAAAAGTATATACTAAACTTTGTAAGCCTTTAATTTCAGAAACAATAATAGAGGCAATATTAGCTTTATATATATTCTGCAGGTTTATAGTTTTTTGGCTTGAGCGAATTTGGGTAGTTTGTTTTCTTGGAGTTGAAGATATCTTAATATATGAAAATAAGTAGACTATTAGTATAACTTCTCTATTTTTACTATCTATAATATCTTCTAATATTTTTAGTACTAATTCAAGAGTCTAGAAGAGCTATAAATTATCAATATAGTTATTTTCAAAAACTTCATTAATAATCTATTAGAATTTGGTAAATTGTTTATTAGTTAGAACTTCCAATAAAGTAGCATATAGTTCTTTTAGCTTTTCCACCTTTAGATATTTACACTATATGCTCTTTTGTATTATAATATGTATACTAGGCTTCTTTTGAAATTTTTTTTGTTTTTGGAATAATTTAAATCTTGGTAGCATTTATGATTATGTTTCTTCTTTTAGATAAGTATTTCTTTCTATAGTTTTGGATTTAGGTTGATAGATTTGTTCAAATTTTACAGTTTTGGGTATTCAAAAATAATAGGTTTGGGGTTTGGAAATTTAATCTTATAGTTACTACCAAATTGTAAGAGGCTAAATTGAACTCTAATCTCTAAATATAGATCTCATAAATTTTAACTAGGGCTAAACTAATCCAAATAAACATACTAAACTACTAATTTCTATTAGTAAAAGGTACACAAAAGGGTATAGAAAGACTTGGTTTAAGTTATTAAAACCAAATAGAGTTCTAGACTACACTATAAAGTTCTAATTCAAGTTATAGATTTATAAGATAGTTTATTATTAGAGAATTAGAAGAATGAAAATATATGAATTATATACAATAACTTATTATAACTAATAACTCAAATAACTTTATTCAAAACAAACTCTTGGTTTTTATTATATTATTTGAATACAATCTAATTTACTAATTCTATTTAATATATTGTTACAGAGTAGTAGCCTTCTTAATTTACTCTATAATGACGACACAGCACAGGGAATCCTTTCGTAGGTATATGCGGTGTCCAAGAGGTAAGTATAGCTTCTTTTCTCTTTAAG
>CAJVPY010005917.1:0-10998 GCA_910591965.1 Dentiscutata erythropus | reverse complement strand
AAAAAAATAAATCATAACTAAATTTATGCTATTTTTAAGCTAAAATTGTTATACAAACTCTACAGCTTAAGGGATAGCATTACCTTCAAGGCTCTTATTTTTATACAATACACTATTGGTTTAATACAAATTGTAGATGCTGCCTTAAAATTAACCAGGATAGCCCCCAAAGTGCTAGTGACATAAAATCAATTAGTGCAACTTATTGGTTCTCTTCTAGCTGCATATTGTAAATTACTTTTTTTTAGATAGCAATCATATATACATATTTCAATAAATCGGCCAGAGCAGCCTCTTTCAAGTGCAGTTACACAAACTTTTATAATATAAAACTACAATCAACAAGTTATTGATATCAATGTTGGTAACTTGTCCGATTGTAACTTTATATTATATGGGTTTGTGTAACTGCATATTGGGGAGACTGCCTTGGCCAATTCTAATTCAATATTGCAATACATATATATATGTGGCTGTGCTATAATTATATTACTGGAACTTTTGAAGGCTGCCCTGGCTAATTTCTGCCTTAATAGATCTTTAAATTTGAAAAAGTATTCTAATAACTATTTTCACAATGTAATTAGTTTTCAAATTTATATTAACAAGAAGAAATTGATATTATTAGCATATTAGCATGCTTCTAGATTAAACTAACAAGTGTTTTTTTTTTAAATAGCTTAGCTAATTTTAGGTATATTAAGAGGTGCTTGTATAAGATTCTTATCTAAATATAAACAACCAATTGTTAATAAATTTTAACAAGATTAAAATAATAAAGAATTTTTAAAAATTATATAAGATCACATATATTTCCTTCTAAATTATAAATTTTATCAAACTTCCAATAACATATTCTAAGTTTTCAATTATTTACTATGTTTACAATACCTTATGTAATTATTAATTCTTCTGAGAAAGATGTTCAATATAATTTACAAAAAACTGAAAAGCTTATTCAGCCTAATAACTTGCGATTAAAAAAGAGAAAACTTGCACCAGTTTATGTATATCTCGATGAGCTTAGTAACAATCTTGAAATATTCAAGCTCTGTAAGATATATAATAATAAATGAACAAAAAGCACATTAATTTTAACAGTAACAAATCATTTTAAAATAAAACATCCACTAATCTATAATGATTTTTCAAAGTTCTCAAAGTTTTTTTTTTATTTAACTGGTAAACAGCCTCATATTGATTCTTTGAACTATGACTTGTTGCGTTGAGTTGTTATTAGCTAGCAACCATTTTTAGTAGTTGAAGAGAAATTATTTAAAAAATTTTGCTCCAATCTTGATTTATGTTACAAACTTTCCTGCTATCAAATATTATCTACAAATATAAAAATACAATTTGATTTGGCAAAAATAAAAATTAAGGTGGTCTTAAAGGCCAGCTCAAATAAATTAGCACTTACTTTGGATGTTTGAATAGCATACAATTAGTAATCTTTTCTCAGAATTACAATTCATTAGATCGATGCTAAATGAATAGTAAAAGCTTTTCTTCTTGATTTCATTCCTCTTCATGATGCCCATATGGGAGAATACCTTGGAGAAAAAATTCTTGAAGTCATTAAAACTCTAGAGATTAAAAAGCAATAATTAGCTTCACTAGTGATAATGCACCAAATAATTTAACATATCTATATTTTCTTCAAAGGTTTATAAATCCAAAACTTGAGCATGTACGTTGTACAGCTCATGTTATTAATCTTGTAGTTAAAGTAGGTCAAAAAAAATATCTTTACCAAATTCAGAAGGCCTAACATTTTTGTAATAAAATAAAATCATCTACATATTTAGAGGAAATGAAAAGGATATCTGCTATTTTAGACTATTAATTTCTTCATCCAGTAACTAATGTTGAGACAAGATAGAATTCTACCTACTTGATACTTGAAAGACTTCTTGACTTGAAATTCATAATATTACTGATGGCCTTGTACAATCTTGTTCAAATTTAAAAGATAATTATTTAGAAGCCAATGATTGGAAAAATTATTAAAGAAATAATGAAACTTCTCAAACTCTTTTATATAGCAACTTTGATTCTTTCAGATGCTTCGCAACCCTCACATAGATTTTTACAATTAATTATTCAGAGACTTTTAAATCATCTTAATAATCATATTTTTAGTATACTGTATATAGTGAAACAATTAAAGAAATAAAAAACAAACTAATTAAATATTGGGCTTATTTTAAGAAATCCTCTGCTATTCCTGGTATTCTTGATCCATCAACTAAATCTGAAGAATTTTATGAAACTAACTGTATATTAGGCCATACAAATTTGATTACTTGGTTTTCATAACATGAAATTTTTAAATAGACCTGGCCGGCCGGCTTTTTTTTTTAAATTTCATATATAAAATTTTACAAAATTTATATTAATTTTTTTTTTAAAACCCACCCGGTTATTAAAACATATAAAAATTTTTTTTTTGAAATTTTCAAATTTTGACCCGGCCGGGTTATGAAAACCATTTAATTAATTTTGCATGGCCTTACATCAAAATTTTCATCTATATATATTAATTCATTAATATTTTAAGATAATTAAATAGGAGTAAGTTAATAAAAATTAAACAAATTTTTTATAACTTAAACAAGAATAACTTAACAAAAACTTAATAAAATTTAATAAAAATTTTTTTAAAAAATTTTTATTAAATTTTATTAAGTTTTTATTAAGTTGTTCTTGTTTAAACTTATTAAAAAATATTTGCTTGATTTAACCCCAAATATCAAAATTAATATAAAGCTTAGAAGAATCTCTTTCATATTGTTTATTTATTTCTTCTAAAAATAGTAAAAAATTATAAATAGATTTACTAATATCTTGTAGCTAATTAATATCTTAAACTATATTCCTGATTTTGAACTTGTTTTCAAACTTGAATAGGTCTCTTTTTGTTTTTACTACGTTTTTAGTGCCAATTTTGACATGTTGTCACTTGTTTGTTTTTATTATCAAAAAATTTTTATATGCTTGCCAAGTATGGCAACGGCCACAATAAATTGTTTCTTTATTATAATTAATATCAATATATATTTTTTTTATTTTTTATTTTTTTTTACCTTACAAATCATAATCGGGAAAAAAGTATCATGCAAAAAATCAATGTCGTCATTGTGATATCAGCGATATATTTTTTATGGGCGATTCTAAGTTTGCTGCCTAAGGCCTCTAGGTCCCTAAATTTGGACTTGGTCTTTAAAGACCAGGTCCTAAAGTCCCGGACCTAAGGACTTTACCAACCCTAACCATAGGCCTCGTCATCAGGTATGATCAACTCTCTAACATGCCAATCCTCAAAACTTCCATCGGGAAGAAATCTTCGTACCATTAAAGGAATTTTTTTTTGACGAAGTTCCTTCTTTGCAATTTCGAGAGGATCGGTTTCATTATCACGATCAACAAGAATTGGTGCGTTCATACTTTAAGAAAATTTCAATTAACATCATACTTATGGAAATGTATGAATAAAAAAAGAAATATCACCTGATTTGTAAAGCTCTAGTACCCAATATTCTAGCCTTTTCGTATTTTGTCATATATGGAGTTGTGACTCTCTCTTTCTCTTGAACAACTTTTTCGCCCTTATCAATATCCATACCAACACCACCCACACCATTCGAAATGATTCCAACACCTCCTTGAATGTCTATATTCACTTCTCTTTGATCTTCAGCGCCATAACCGGTTGGAAGATCCGGCTCAAGTTCATCTTCAGCGAGATCTTGCTCTGGATATTCGTCCTAATTTATAAAGTTTATAAATCCAAGATGTTAGGACATGTGAAATGGCACTGTTCGAAAACTTTATAAAAAAACTTTATTCCAAATCAAAATGATTGGGCGTATAAAAACGCCTGGCGTTAATAATACCAGTCATAAGTAGAGATGCTGGAGAAATTAATTTAAAATTCTACCAGTAGCGGTGAAATTTGTTTACCACACAGGCTTCATTTCACCAGCATCCTTAGTTATAAATGCTCCGTGAAAGTACTTACTAGATCAGATTCATGTCTGTTGACAGATATTTCGAGTCGGGGAATCAGTTAACTTGTAGCAGAAACTAATATAAAGAAATAAACATAAACTACTCGAAAAACCAACCCCCCGATGTCATTGTCATCATAGCCGTACTCATCGTCAGACATTGTTTTTTGCTTAAGTTTATATTATCTACTTAGAAAGGATTTTTTAAAAGTCAAAAGAAATGAAAAATGCTATCATTATATGCTGATATCATGTGTCACGTGCTCGTAACAATATCACAAAATCACATGCTTATTCGGCTTTTTTCGTATATTGTTATGTATTACAAGACGCGCGTCGCGTTACTAAAGTAACGGGTCTTTAATCACGTGAAATTTAAACAAACATCTTCATTTACCGAATAAAAGATCCTTAATTTTTGCTACAACAGACAAATATATTAGACATGCAAATGAGAATAACAATGATGCTTCGTATGTAAACAAAATCGTCTAATCACATTTTGAATCGCAATAATTAATACTAAATCTGATAACAATTAACGCAAAAAAAAAAAAAAAAACGGTCATGGAACCTATGACAAAAATTCCCATATTAAGGGAAAAAGAACAAAATTAAACTCGTCGCTTCTTGTTTTGTATTTTATCGTCTTCCTCGGCTACTCCTCTTTTGGTCGGATTTGATTCCGATGCATCTTCAGCTTCGTCATCTATATCGTCTTCTTCCTCGTGACCTTTCAGTCTTGATGTTGATGCTGATGATGATGAGCCAACTGCACTAGTGGAAGGACGCTGAGATGGATCTATGTCTTCATCAGCTTCTGATATATCATCATCTTCGATTTCATTTTCGTCAAACTCTTCATCTTCCTGTTCATTAGATGGATGATAATCTTCTTCATCTTCTTCTTCGGTATCTTCGGGAAGATCCTATAAATTTCCATGAGGATTTATTTTATTAGAAACCACTAACCACTAATAATTATAGACTAGACAGTTTTATTTACATGAGCAAGTATTGATAAAATTTCTTCTTCAGAGTCAGCTTCTTGCTGACTTTCGGAATCATCATCGTTATCTTCCTCTTCTTCTCGAAACGCTACAGATTTCCCTTTATCTCTTGAAGATACTTTTTCAACTTTAGGCTCTTCTTCTTCAATTTCACTTGTTTCCTAAAAATTATGATTAAGTTAAAATTAAGCATTCGATAGTAGATATATAATAATGTAAAACTCATTTTGCTAACCAGTTGTTGTTCTTCTTCGCTATCAGATATTTCTTCATTCTTTAAAATATTAAGAAATGATTATTAAAATGTAAAAATAAAAATTTAAAATAAAAATTAAACCTACAGCATTTGTTTCTTGCTCTCCGTTTGAGTCGTCGCCAATTTCCTCATTTGTTTCAGAACCAGAACCAACTTCCTCCTCACTAACTTCAACTTCCTGATTCTCTTCCTCCTCTGAATCATCTAAATAAGGGAGCTCTAATGATTAATCGATATATTGAATACCAATTACAGTACTGTTAAAAACGTTAGCATCGGAATAGAACCTGCACGCCCATTCAATCGCATGATTTCGGCGTCTTCATCCTCGTCTTCATCTTCTTCAGCATCGCTCTCCTCCTCTGAGTCTATCGTTTTGCCCGTTCTATTAATAGTACTAGTTTCAGTTTTCAATGTATTATTAACCTTGATAATAAGCTCATAAATTAATACTTACCGATCTTCATCATCAAGAGAATACAATTGTGGTATAACCTCGAATACTGCTTCCCGGTAGTTGGGAATTTGTGTGACAGGACATTCAACCAAGGTTAAATGTTTAAGATTTGGCAGGGCACGCTTCAAAATTACGTATATAAGAATATGATAGAGTATCAAAAAATCGGATTGGATTCAAATCGATTATAAACCAATGGTTTTATTTTTTGTAACCGATTTAAGAAACTCAATAGCTGCACGAAAAGGGTTTGTTTTTACCAGAGGTTCCAGTGCTGATATCTCAACTATTCTATTGTTGCTCAGATCAAGATGGTTCAAATCTTCAAGCTTGGCATTTGCCAATTTTTCTAGACCACCGACTATTTTATTATCGGATAGAGCGAGCTGTAACGAAAAAACTTGTATTAGAATTTCGTGTTAGTAGATTTGCTGTTTTATTAAAAAAAAAAAAATACTGTAACAAGTACTCTTCTAAGCTTTGGTAGCGGTGGAAAGCCATCTAGGTTAGATAGTTGAGTACAATTTAAGGAAAGTAATTTTAGGTTGATCAGTTCGTTAAGGGGAGTAAAGTCTTTCCGATCTCCGGAAGTGTTAGTAATATTTGCAATGTTCACGATCTTTCGTTTGTCGAGATATAACTCTACTACTTCGGCTGGGTCTTCAAACTGAAGCTTGCTTTTAAAATCTTGGTCGGCCATACCGAAAATTTTTTGGGAGAACGTGTAGTGTTGTATTAGCAAAACAACGATTTCTAGTTAACTAAAAACGCGTTTATCCAGCAACACCAGCAAGAGTCAGCTTATAAAATATGTTCGAGCATGGATGGTCTGATAGATTGACTAGTGACACAGACTATTTGACGGACCATGGATTCGATTTCGGAATTGTCGATTGATTTTCGAAATTTTCGAAATTCGGGTACCTTTGAAGTTATGCATGTGCGATGTGCGCCTGAAGATCATTAAATTAGATAGCATATTGTATTGATAAGATGGAAATAATTGGTTTTTTTTTGGTTTTATAAAAGTCCCACTGTTCACTTTTTGTCCACTTACATTTTTCTACTTTGTAAAGTCATATGGCAAATTCAAGACGAGAAAATAATTTTAAAAATGTTAACAATGATGAATATAAAGCTGTTACTGATGGCTTGAAAAAAATATATAACCAAAAAATCAAGTCACTGGAAACTACTTATAATTTTGAAGGGTTTCATTCACCTCCACTAACGGATAGTGATATAGAAGCAAAGCCAATTGTACTACTCATGGGACAATATTCGATTGGAAAAACCACCTTCATAAAATACTTATTAGAAAGGGAATACCCTGGTTCGTTGGTTTTTATTTTTATTTTTTTTTTCAGGCCAAATATGTTTAAAGCTATAAAAGGTAGTATTTTTGTTTTCCAGGAAGTCATATCGGTGTAGAGCCAACAGTGAGTATTGGACAAATTTTCATTTTTATATATAAGAAAGAAGGATGTTATAGGTGAACTTTGGCTACTCCTATAGGCCTTCTTCGCAGATTTTGATAATACATATTTCTCAGACAAGGACAGGGAAAGGATATTAGTTCACTGTATTTGATAAATAATATGTACACATTTATATTTTCAATCTAGACGGATCGATTCGTTGCTGTAATGAATGGGGTTGAAGATAAGGTTGTAGATTTTATAAATTTAAAAATTTATTTATTTATCAAAATTACTTATTATTGGAAATTATTTTTAACCTAGTGCATTCCTGGCAATGCTGCGGCCGTAGATGCAAAGTTGCCATTTCAAGGACTCAACAAATTTGGGCAAGCATTTTTAACAAGGTTTCAGGTTTGTTATAAGGGTATTTTTGGTAATCATATACATTGCATTAGCGACATCTGATAATTACCTAATTAGTAGGTTTCACAACTTCCAAGTCCTATCCTTGAGAATATGTCGATAATCGATAGTCCTGGCATTTTAGCTGGCGACAAGCAGCGTCTTGATCGCGGTTATGATTTTACTTCCGTAATAGAATGGTTCGCTGAAAGAGCGGATTTGATCTTATTATTTTTTGACTCTCATAAATTAGATATTTCCAATGAATTCAAATTGGCAATCACTTCTTTGAGAGGGCATGAAGAAAAGGTCAGAGTGTTGCTTAATAAAGCCGATATGGTTGAGGGTCAACAATTGATGCGTGTGTAAGTATTCTTCCACTATATGTATTTCATATATTTATCTAATTCAAAAACTATCGGTTAACTTATTAAAATACTATAATGAAGGTATGGCGCTTTGATGTGGTCACTCGGAAAAGTTATCCAGACTCCTGAAGTGATGCGAGTTTATCTTGGTTCATTCTGGTCAGAGAAACCTTCTAATGTATTTGAGGACTGTAGAGTATTACTTGATGCTGAGCAAAAAGACATGCTAAAAAGTCTCAGTGAATTACCACATAATGCTACTATCAGAAAAGTAAATGAGATTGTCAAACGAGCAAGAATAGCAAAGGTTTGTGATATATATTATAATATTGCATTTAAATTTGCCATGTATATTTAGACTTAGACGCTCAGCTAAATGTCTCTGAATGATTGTTAAATCAATTTAATTCTTTTCGGAATATATAATTTGGCATCAAATCAAATATGCATATAAATATACGAGAAATTTAAAGAAATTTTATTATTAAAAAATAGGTGCATGCTTATATTATTGGACATTTGAAAAAAGAAATGCCTATGTGGGGCAAGACATCTAAACAAAATGAACTTATAGCAAAATTAGATCAAGAATTTGTAAAAATTCAACACAAATATCGCTTAGCACCTGGCGATTTTCCAAATTTGGAGCGATTTAAAGCAGGTCTTAGTGTTTACAAATTTGATAAGTTCAATAACTTAAAATCCCAACTTGTTGAAAAGGCTGATGATGTATGTATTGTTAAATCTTCATACGAATCTTAAATATTTGTCAAATTAACAATAATAACTAACGATTTAATATACTAGGCGTTATCTAACGATTTACCAAAATTGATGGCTAAAATCCCACAAGGAAATCGAGTATTATCACCGACAGAACGTAATCCGTTCGACATGACATTATCAATTTCAAAAAATAGCAACCGATTAGATCTACCGCCAAGTTACTGGGATTTCTCAGCAATTAACAAACAAGAAGCTATAGCAAAATTTAACGCTTTGAGACCAAATAATGGCAAAGTGAATGGAGATTCAGTTAAACCGGTATTGATTGATACAGGATTAGAAAAGGCTGTCTTAGCAAAGGTTTGGAAATTGGCAGACTGGGATGAAGATGGATATATGGATATTGATCAATTCTCAGTAGCTTTACACCTTTGTAAAGCTGTTATGTCTGGTGGTGAGTTGCCTGATGAATTACCACCGACCTTGAAACCTAGCAGCAAACTTTAAATATATTATATTGGTGGTGGTATCGGGGTTCATTGGAACCATTGGAAATAATAGTATCGCTGGATCTTTACTATAATAACATTCCATTGGAAAACCATAAAATCTTACGGGTGCGAGAATTAACAACATTGTATTACATATTGACAAATCACCAGTTGGTTAGTATTTATTATATAGAATTTTCCATTTCACTAGCAATATCTTTACATTTTAGGCCATTAGATTTATTTAAAAAATATATATAGTTGAAATTAGCGAATGTACAATAAAATTTTTGGTCAAATTATTACATTACCTGATTGATTCGATATAATGATTTATTTGTATTACAATTCTGCAGTTAATTAATTTCACACATTTTTAATTTTGTAATGTTTATTACAGTACGTATTAAAGTACGTAAACAATCATTTAACCAGTGTAGCCAAATAAAAATAAAAATAACGATTCTGATTAGTTCAATATATTATAGAATAGTTTGGCCAATGGCAAAAAAGTGTTTGGCCGCAGTTACTTCAAAAGTTTTTTTCTTTCGATTTTGCATCACACAGAAAAGGTTATATATATATATATACTGTATGAATACGTAAAACGAGTAGTAAACTAATAATTTGAATGGTCTATAATAATAAACGGGTAATAATGCATATAGTATATAATTTATATTTAATTAGCCTACGATTTTATTTTTTATACGTATACGTACAAAACCGGCTTAACCCAAAATACGTTATCGTTATAGATTTGACCAGTTTTACTATGTATTTCCGGGCCTTATAAATTTTTCGGAAAATAAAAATTATTTTAGCATTTAAATTTCCCTATTCATGATAAAAAAAAAACTGAAAAGTCGTACTAGAATTTTAAAAATTTTAGCTTTTCACAGAAATAATAGTTTCGTCATATTTGTGTAATTTTCGTTTATGTTAGTTCTTGACCAAGTAAAAATAAAAATAAAATTTTCGATTTTTTTCGTTTGAATTTCTACAAACTTTGAGCGTAGATTCCTTGATAATGTTTTATTTATTTTCATTATTCGAGGTTATTTACAAATTCTGCAGACTATGAGCTAAGAATTGAAATTGAAATTATCGTACAGATGACTGACAGAATAAAAATGGAACGTATGTTTTCCCATCTTGGATATGTATATCAACCAAAAAAACCTAGTGAAGAATTTTCGATAAATTTTTTTGAAACATAGCTAATCGCTAATTTTAGATTCTTTATAATGTTCTGATCAATAAGAATTAGCAAAAATAATAATAGAGTTGACTAGCAAGTTGACTAATTTATAACTAGAAGCTATATAGCTACAATTTTATTAATCAACTAATCAAAATATTGGCAACTATTAGTCTATATGTTTATTATAAACATAATTTTGAAAAATTTCAAATATTTTCAAATTTAGCAAAGTGAAATCTGGAATTGTGAGTTTTCTGAAATTAATTTTATATTAAAAAACACAATATAATTTATATTATGCTTAGTTTAAATTTACTAGAGATCTCTTGCAGTATAGGTTATATCTTTATTTTTCTGGTGAATGTGGCAAATAAAAGCATCATGATTTAAGTCATAATGCTTTTATTTGCCACATTCACTAAAAAAAATGAAGGTATAACCTATACTGCAAAAGATCCTTTATCAAAAGTCAGATCTGAAAGCAGAGCTAGCAAAAACTAAATGCTTCATTTATGTTTGTTTATTGGCCGGAGCATAGTGACAGACATTTAGTGTTTATATTTGATAATACAAAAGTTATATTTTTAATGTGGCTTGATTTATAAAAATTACTTTTTTTGATGTTTCTATATACCAATTAAATAAAATTTAAA
>CAJVPY010005916.1:0-11000 GCA_910591965.1 Dentiscutata erythropus | reverse complement strand
TATAAGCATCAATATCTTCATTTCCGCTTGTCCATCCTTGAGTTACTTTCTGAGGATCACACGTATGACACCAAGCTATGAAAGTGTTATATCTGTTACAAGTTTCACATATTCCGTAATTTACATTCCTCGTAAGACTATATTCACTAACTACTAACACGTATTCATTTGTACTTGTATTTTGAGTTAGACCATATATTTTTTGTTCATGGTTCTCAAATTTAAACGTCTAAAATAAATAATATAGAATTTATTTTGTGATGATCAACAAATTACCTATATAATAGAAGAGATAAAAATTATACGTACCCCTTGTTCATTGTTAACAAACTTATTAAATAAAAAAAATGAAAATTAAATAAATAAAAATTGATATATGATTAACAAAATTAACTATATACAATAAACTAAATAAATATTATAACGTACATTTCGCTTTTTATCCCCTATTTGCATATAATTTTTAAACTTTTTTAAATAAAAATAAGCAATAAATAAAACAGAATAATGTATAAATAATATTATCAGAGATAATAGAATAAGATAATATACTTCTCTTAAAAAATCTAATAAATTCTTACAATTCGGTAGAGTTTTGAGTAATACTCTACATGGTTGCGAACGTGATCGTTTGGAATCATTAAGAGAATCTGTAATCATTCTTATGCCATCCAACCAGGTTGCAAAAATTTCATCACCAACCTCTTGCATATCATTTAATCTATCAAAATGAATCCATTCAATCACATCATTATATTTTGTTGGTTTAAGTTGAAATTCTTTGATGCATTCATCTACTTCCACATTTCCACTTGTCCATCCTTGAGTTTCTTTCTGAGGATCGCATGACTGACACCAAACTGGAGAAGTGTTATATCGGTTACAATGTTCACATAACTCGTATTCTTTATCCCTTTTACGACCAAATTCATCATGCACTAACATATATTCGCTAGTGACTTTATTTTGTGTTAATCCGTATACTTTACTATTCTCTGAATATATATAAATTTTAAGTTTATAAAATATATAAAATAGATTTTGTTTTATTAATTAAGTACAACTATAAGCAGTAAATCTTAATAAAATTATGGCTTACTTCATTTAAAAGGTCTAATGAATTTTGAAAACCAGATAAAGTTTTGAGAGTTACTCTATATGATTGCAAACGCGATTGTGTGCATTTATCATCTAGATATGAAATTAAACGTATCCCATCTAACCAGGTTGCTGAAATTTCATTACCAATCTTTTGAATGTTATCTAATTTATCAAAAGGAATCCATTCAATAACATTCTCATATTCTTTTGCCTTAAGTTGAAATTCTTTAATGAAATCATCAATCCACTCGTCCATCCTTGAATTGTTCTTAGAGGATCACATGTCTGGCACCAGGCTTTTGAAGTGTTGTATCGGCCACAATTTGAACATTTCCCATTGTATTCATTTCTTTTAGAATCATGTTCATCAGTTTTATTATTTAGCATTATTGCTTTACATCATGTGATTAATTTATTGAAAACTGATGTGGAAATGATCGTTAACAATTTTCACAAGTGAGGAATTGTCGCATTGATGATCATTGATTATATTAGTAATTTACAAAACAATCCCTAGCGTCACCTGTAAAAAATGGTAGCCGGACAGTTCTGCCGGTTATATGTGATTTCGGATCAAAATACAAAATTCTAAATTTTATATTGTTTTGAGAGTTATGATTTTAAGAAACATGCAATATAGCAGTATATAATTTTATATAATAGCTTTTTTTTTATACTATCCGAAGCCAAACAGTTGGTATAGAAAAAGTTGGCTATGTATGTATTTTATGAGGCGAAAAAACAACTATTTTTTTTTTTGTTGAATAGTAAACCAAAAATTGTTAAAGATATATTTATATATTATTAAAAATAAATCATTACTTAGAATATATTTCAATGTAATTTTCTTTTTCTTTTTTTTTTTAATAAATCTTTTAGCTTTTACAAAAAATTTTTTATGCAATTTAGCTATACTATAACTTTTTTTAACTCTAACTTTAATATAAATTGATTTTTTTGTTTAAAGGCTATTAATATTAGAAATTTTGTTGTTTAAAAAAATGATTTTATACATCATTATTTACAAAAAATATATTTCAATACTTCTGTGGGATTAACTATTCTTAGAAGTGTGGTAAATAACGTGTGTGACAATTATTGCTGCATAACAAATAGGCCCGAATTGTACTAATTTGGACCCTATTCTTATATAGCAATATCCATCACCCGGAAAACGTAATTAGGGAACTTGTACTATATTTAATATAAATATCATATAATTTAATTAATAAATAAATACCAAACCAAATATTTTTTATCAATTATTGCTTGTTTTACTTTTTTAACATCATATTAAAGCATGTAAGTTTATTAATTTTTAAATTAATATTACATTAATTTTTAATTATAATATTATATGCAATATCTATTACTAAACAGACTAAAATGTACTTGCACTTTTTCTATTTATAGATTTAAAGTGTTATTATCTACAACTATTTATTACAAAGATTCGTTTATTGTTCTTAACTGCCTCTTAAGTTCTAAATTTTCTTGAATTAATCGTCGTTTGATCTCTCCTTCAGGTCCTTTCCATTTCGAAAGTTTGTTCCTGTCTTTTTTATCTAAGAGCTTCATAGCAAAATCTATGCAGTCACTAGCACTAGCTTCAGGGATAGTTTCCAATATCAAATCAATTGCAGCAGATTGCTTTTCTCTAGCAGCCAAAACTAACAGATTCTCTCCATGATGATCTTTTATGTCACCCTTTGCTCCGTAATCAAGTAGTCCATTAAGCACCTCGATTGGCCAACCTATCTTTACGGCCAAAAATAATGCATTAGGTGCATTATAAGGAGATACTGCTGTGATTCCTGATGGGATATTTGGATTTGCTCCTTTTTTTAATAAAAAGAGAATAATTGGTGCGTACTCCTTGTGTCTAAATCTGTCACATAAATAGTACGATAATATTGTATGCTTAAAATTTTCCTTAGCATTAATATCACAACCATTGTTTACTAAAAACTCTATTGTTTCTTTCATATACAAATGAAACTTTTGTAATCCTATATGATCATTGAGTTCTCTGGTAAAGGATGAGTTTTCGTATAAATAATGCAATGCAATTTTTCCAGTGCTTCTTGAAACATATTTGAAATTTGCGTTATATTCTTTCAAAAGTTTAAATATCTCAATCAATTTCCACCTACTATTACAATATTTTGCGGCGATAATTACAAGATGTTCCATGGTATTTGTGAAACGAAAAATTCCATTAACATTCGCACCATAGGTAAAATGATGACGTAATCCTTTAATGTCACCAAATCCAGCGTGATAGCCTGGCATGGCATTCCTCAGTATATTCATAACCCAACAGATTTCCATATTCTTCTTCATATCTTTCCTTAACCTCATGGCATCGTTGTATCAGTGGGCACTAAAGACAAGGACAAACAAATTCGTAAAAATATGCCAGATCATAAATATATGAGGAATAATCTGAAAAAATCTTACATTTATAGCGCTAGTAAAATTGGCACGGTTTCCATTAGTAAAGGGAGTAAATGGTTGTTGAGTAAATTTGAATGCTTTATTTTGAATAAAACCATTTGGTAAATAATTTTTACCAACGAAGTTATTAATTGGCATTGGACATTGAGCGACAAAATTTTGAGCAAGATTATTAGTTGGTATTGTATTTTGTCTAATAGGATTCTTAGCAGGGATATTAACTGGCACTTGATTTTGACCGGTAACGTTCTGAGTAGGATATTTAGTTGGTATTTGATTTTGACTGATAAAGATTTGAGTAGGATTATTTGATTTTTACCAGCAAAGTTATTAATTGGCATTAGAGGAATTGGATATTGAGTGACAAAGTTCTGACCAAGATTATTAGTTGGTATTGTATTTTGTCTAATAGAATTCTTAGCATTGATATTAACTAGCACTTGATTTTGACCGGTAACATTCTGAGTAGGATATTTAGTTGGTATTTGATTTTGACTGATAAAGTTTTGAGTAGGATTATTAGATGGCATTTGATTTTTGCCAGCAGAGTTATTAATTGGCATTGGATATTGAGTGACAGCAAGATTATTAGTTGACTTTGTATTTTGCCTAATAAAATTCTTAGCAGGAATATTGGCTGGCGCTTGATTTTGACCAGCAAAGCTTTGAGTAGGATTATTAAATGGCATTTGATCTTGACTGACAAAGTTTTGAGTGGGATTACGAACAGAATTATTGTCATAACCCAACACAGTTCCATATTCGTTTTTATATTTTTCCTTAACATCTTGACATAATGGTATCAGCGGGCACTAAAAATAAGGCAAATAAAATTCGTAAATACATACTACGCTATAAAATAGATCAGAAATAAGAGGGAATAATCTACAGAAACTTACACCAGTAACGCTGCTATTACTATTAGTACCTGAAATATTTGAATTTATTGTATCGGGTAAATGAAGTGGCGATGATGTCGTAATTTCAAGTGAATTTACGAATGCGCTTATATTGTCTTGACGACTTGAGAAAATTTCGTTATTTTGAGATGATATTTCAACAAGATGGTATTGACTCAAAGTTTCGTTAGGAATAGCATTTTTTTGTACTGAAATATTTGAATTTGTTGTATCGGGTAAATAAAGTGGAGATGATATCGTAATTTCAAGTGAATTTACGAATGCATTTATATTTTCTTGACAATTTGAGGAAATTTCACTATTTTGTGATGATGTTTCTACAGGATGGTATTGACTCAAAGTTTCGTTAGGAATAAGTTGTTTTAGAGTATTGAGAATTAATCTTATTTCTGGGCGTTTAGCAGGATCATTGTCCCAACATTGTTTGTAAAGTTCAATATACCGAGATGGTGTACCTTTAATAGGTTCTTCTCTATTTCCTTGAAATATATGAAAACAGAGAGCCATTTTCGATTCAAAATTTTCAAATGGCGGCCTTCCACTTAAAATTTCTCAGAGAATTACTTCAAGGCTATATACGTCAGATTTCTTATCTCGTCTGTATTTGTGATCAATAAGACATTTAGGCTCCATATATGCAGGCATCCCCTTAATCATCGAGTTTGAAGTCATTGACATCTCGTTTATCTGCTTTGATAATCCAAAATCTGCAATCTTTGGTTGATCTCGATAAATTAAGACATTCTTCGAATGCTATGAAATATAACAGATCATTATTTGTTGTGCTAGAATTAGTAGATATATAACATGAATATAATATACTTACAAGATCTCTATGAATAATATTATTGCTATGTAAGAACAAAAGACCATACGTTACGTTATATCTTTAGAAATGCGCAATTTATCTTTCCATTGTAATTTCGTAAAACTTGCTTTTAGGTATTTTCGTAAATTTCCGCCATCAGCATATTGCAAAACCATATTATAATTTCCGTTATTGTCTATTAGTTATAATTAATCACAAAAATTAAAAACATAAGATCAACTATAAGTAAGTTATAGGTGATTTAATTCAAATTCTTGATACCAATATGCATGTATATATATATATAGTATATACATTGTAGAAGTAATAACTAATAATACTAATTGCTAAAATATAAAGTAATTGGCTAAGAGTAATATTCAAAAATTTAGACTAGAATTTTATTAATAAAATTATAGTCACCTATTAAGTAAATATTATTTCTAATTCAAGAGAATCTTGGAATTATTTTTTAAAATTTCTATTTTTATTGAAAATCAAAAAGCTAATTTAGCTAGAAATTAGTAAATAATTTTATAATATAACCAAAAATTTTAAATTATAGCTTTTAGCCAATTAAATATGTAGCATAATGCATTTTTGTATACTAAACAAGGTTTGTTAGAGTATAAAGTTATAGTTAATTAGTAAAGTTTGAGAATTATAGCATTTTTTAATATTTTTATTAATAAATTATATAAAATATTAAGGTTCTCAAAATTTACTAATTGATTCTAGCTTTATGCTTTAACTAACCTTGTCAAGCACACAAAAATATATTATATTAGCATATTTAATTTTATATTTTATGAAAATTTAAGAGAAAGTTTTTAATTTTGGATATTTTGATTAAAAAATTCAAAATCAAGTATCTTCTTTTTTCTTTTCAAGAAATATAAAATTAAATATACCAGAATACTGTATTTTTATATGCTGAACAAAGTTTATTAGTAAAATTTGAAAATTATAGTATTTTTGGTATTTTTATTAATAAAATTATATAAAATATAGTGATTATCAAAATTTTACTAATTGATTATAACTTTATACTTTAACAAATCTTGTTCAGAATATTAAAATTCTCACAACTCTTTTTGATGATCACTTTTACAAAAATTTCTAAAAAACGTTTTACTAGAAAAAAATACAAGACATAAAAAGTGTGACCTTAGAATAGCAACTATTGTTTAGAGATAGATCTTATATGCTATTTGCTGATATTTTTAGAGTTTATTACTTACTGTTACTATAGACATAGTATTTGTTGTTTAGAGATAGTTCTCATATGCTATTTGCTGACAAATTTAGAGTTTACTACTCACTAACAAAACTTATTACTGTGTATACTTTGGTGTGACTTTATTTGATTCTAGTAAAATAAACTCATGCTCTTTTATTTTGTGTACAAGTGGTTTTTATCCTATACTTAATCTTTTTGCCACTTTTACAAAAAAAATTTGACAAAAAGTAGGTATTCTAGCTTACCTCTTTCAAAATATTGGCATTGTTTACACCTTCTATTTTTGGATAGACAAAGTAGAACATAAACACAAAATTGTTTTGACAATCATAATCTACATTACATGACAAACCAATTGGCACTTTGGTTAATAAACTGACCCAGACCAGATAGTAAAGTTGAAAGAAAATTTTAACAATAAGGCTTAGCTTTACAATAGATTTTTTTATATATTATAAGAGTGTAGCACCTGCATTTAGACTTTATTAATACTTAAATAATTGATATATGGGCTTGGTGCTACAGAAAAGAGAGAAATCGAAAACAAAAGATCTTTGAAAAATCAATTTTTATATTATAAATTTTATAATAAATCATAAGAAAATACAAACTTTAAAGAGCTATACTACAAAATTTTATTAATACAACTGCTTTCATGTTTTAAGTGAAAAATGATCCTAGGATTTTTTTAAATTGAGTTGTGTAAAAAAAAATTTGAAAATTTGTCAATTTTCCCTTTTCTATAGCACTCTGCCTATATAATGGCGTACAAACTATTTATCTACAGCTAAAACCCACTAGAGCCAACTGTACTTCCACTATACTGTTGATCTGAATTTTGCATATCCTTACTCACTGCCATTTAACTTCCACATGTCCACTACTTCACCCACATTATCTAGTATCTCAACTCCCAAATTAGTGTATTAATGCTTTAGATTGGCACTTAATGCTTCCAGTTTAGTGTGCCTAGTTTATGCTTCTGTTTGATGTACTTGTAGGAGGTTCGTATTTCAAATCATGCAGCTGTCTCTACCCAGATGGGTAAGTATCTCAAGCCTGTATGCTGCCACAACCAGCCCACTTTTCTGTAACTTTTAGAGTTTAGGCCTTAATGTATTGAATTCAGTAATTGTGCTAATGGCTATACTTCTCTTTATAATAACAAGGACCCAGGCATGTTTTGTAACAGGTTATCCTGCACTTCCAGAACTGATAGTTGGCTGGCATCATAGGGCTCCTTGCATAACAGATATATCATCGTTTCTTTTTATAGTGATTCTTAGCAATTGTAGCTCAGTTACACACTATATGCACTTATATTAGCTATCTGCATTTTGGTAAACCCAAACCACTATTAATGTCTGAAGACTCTTATATGAGTGCGCCCAGAGCTCGTTGGGTCTTAACATGTACATATCTCCATGCTTTGGTCTCCTTTTAGTAAGCAGCTCTACACAGCACCAGAGGTGTTTCAAATCTGGTAAGGCCAATTCTTTATTACAGATCCCATTGTGTTTCACCACTTTTCTTGCTACTCCAATTCTAGTTACCGCCTGTTATCTTTTCTAACAAAATTCCAGTGCCACCTTAAAGTTGTTGGTGCTACCTATGCCAATCGAGGATTTATATACACAACCTTTATGTAATAGAATTTTCTTTAATATCAACTATTACACATAATGCCATCTCTCCACAATTAATCTTTTTCCAGAAATTTCTATTTCAAATCCATATTCACTTAGACTTTTATATATGAGTATGTTCAAATATTTGTAAATAAATGTATTTACTAGGACTTGAACCCAAAACCTACTTGTGAAAAGTTAGGTGCCTAGACCACTAGGCTGTGGAATTCTAACCCAGCTTTACAATAAATATATATAAGATTTTAAATTTAGTATATAATTTTTACAACTTGTGCCTAACACAGGCTATAATAGTGCTTTTATAGATTGTTTTTTTTTCTGCCTTTTTCTTCTTGTTTTATTTGTTTCTTTTTTTCATTTTCTTGTTGCAAAGGCAATTTTTTTTATTTTTCCTTTTTGTGTCATTCTCTTTATCTTTTTAGTGTTAATTTTTTTTTCATAAGTAAGTTGAAACTATGAATCCTTCTGCTCATGAAGCTAGAGGAAGAAGGTTTAGAAAAGATAGGCCATAAATACTATTCAGTGAAGTATCAAAGAATTCACTTGCAGGGTTTTTTGGTATGGAGATAAACATTTACTATAGCAGATCGAACATAGGTATTTGCTTGAGAACAACCAGGTTAGCCAACTCTTGTAACTTAGGTGGGCTTAAGGTGACTTGAATCATAATTAATATTTTACCCATGAGTTTAATATTGCATCCTAATAAAGTGATTGGCAAGATTGCTGAATTTTTAAATAAAAAATAAATAAATAAATAAATAAAAAAAAAGAAAAAAAAAATTACATTGAAATTTATTCTAAGTAATAATTTATTTTTAATAATATTATAAATATATCTTTAACAATTTTTGGTTTACTATTTAACAAAACAAAAATAGTTATTTTTTTCGCCTCATAGAATACATACATAGCCAACTTTTTCTATACGAACTGTTTGGTTTTGGATAGTATTAAAAAAAGTTCATTATATAAAATTACATACTACTATATTGCATGTTTCTTAAAACCATAACTCTCAAAATAATATAAAATTTAAATTTTGGTTTTATTTGATTAACAAAAATAAAAATAAAAAATAGATAATGATTGTATTTTGATTCGAAATCACATGTAACCGACAGAGCGGGTTTTGTAAATTACTACTACTACTAAAATAATCAATGATCATCAATACCACACTTGTGCAAGTTGGAGTTTCTAAAATTGTTAACGATCATTCCACATCATTACGGAATCATTCAATAAATTAATCACATGATGTAAAGCAATATATATGTGCTTTGATTTTTTGTCCAAATATCAATGTTTAACCCTAAATTTTGAATAATGCTAAATAACAAAACTGATGCACATGATTCTAAAAGAAAAGAATACAATGGGAAATGTTCAAATTGTGGACGATACAACACTTCAAAAGCCTGGTGCCAGACATGTGATCCTCTAAGAACAATTCAAGGATGGACGAGTGGAAATAGAGACATTGATGATTTCATTAAAGAATTTTAACTTAAAGCAGAAGAATATGAGAATGTTATTGAATGGATTCCTTTTGATAAATTAGATAACATTCAAAAGATTGGTAATGAAATTTCAGCAACCTGGTTAGATGGGATACGTTTAATTTCATATCTAGATGATGAATGCACACAATCACGTTTGCAATCATATAGAGTAACTCTCAAAACTTTATCTGGTTTTCAAAATTCATTAGATCTTTTAAATGAAGTAAGCCATAATTTTACTAAGATTTACTGCTCATAGTTGTACTTAATTAATAAAACAAAATCTATTTAATATATTTTATAAGCTTAAAATTTATATATATTCAGAGAAAAGTAAAGTATACGGATTAACACAAAATAAAGTCACTAGTGAATATATGTTAGTGCATGATGAATTTGGCCTTAAAAGGGATAAAGAATACGAGTTATGTGAACATTGTAACCGATATAACACTTCTCTAGTTTGGTGTCAGTCATGCGATCCTCAGAAAGAAACTCAAGGATGGACAAGTGGAAATGTGGAAGTAGATGAATGCATTAAAGAATTTCAACTTAAAACAACTGAATATAAAAATGTGATTGAATGGATTCATTTTGATAGATTAAATGATATGCAAGAGGTTGGTAATGAAATTTTTGCAACCTGGTTGGATGGCATACGAATGGTTACAGGCTCTCTTAACGATTTCAAACGATCACGTTCGCAACCATGTAGAGTATTACTCAAAACTCTACCGAATTGTAAAAATTTATTAGATTTTTTAAGAGAAGTATATTATCTTATTCTATTAACTCTGCTAATATTATTTATGCATTATTCTGTTTTATTTATTGCTTTATTTTTATTTAAAAGTTTAAAAATTATATGCAACTAGGGGATAAAAACCAAAATGTACGTTATAATTTTTATTTAGTTTATTGTATAGTTAATTTTGTTAATCATATATCAATTTTTATTTATTTAATTTTCATTCTTTTTATTTAATAAGTTTGTTAACAATGAACAAGGGGTACGTATAATTTTTATCTCTTCGATTATATAGGTAATTTGTTGATCATTCACAATATAAATTCTATATTATTTATTTTAGACGTTAAAATTTGAGAATCATGAACAAAAAATATATGGTCTAACTCAAAATACAAGTACAAATGAATACATGTTAGTAGTTAGTGAATATAGTCTTAAGAGGAATGTAAATTGCGGAATATGTGAAACTTGTAACAAATATAACGCTTTCACAGCTTGGTGTCATACGTGTGATCCTCAGAAAGTAACTCAAGGATGGACAAGCGGAAATGAAGATATTGATGCTTATA
>CAJVPY010005915.1:0-11001 GCA_910591965.1 Dentiscutata erythropus | reverse complement strand
TTAACATTGGCCTACCGCTTGTACTAATAAAGTGCCAAGGGCCTAAGTGGTCACCTTAATATTAAAAAAAAAAAAAAGAACTAGTGATAGCAAATATATGAATTTTGAAAATTATACACATGATTTTGTAAGTATATTTTAATATACTTTGCTAAAATCATTTATTTTTACAATAATGACAAAATATTCTAAATCTAGTATATATTATTAATAATATAGACTACCAAGAGAAAATTTTCATAGAAAATCACAAAGTTAGGCTCTTACTAACACTATTAATGAAGTTTTTTGACAAAGTATAGAAAATTACTAATTTTTCATTCTTTATCAAATACCTTATTAAAGTCTTATTAATAGTGCTAGTAAAAAACTAATTTGTCTAAATTTCAATTTGCTATGAAAATTTCTTCTTGGTAACTTATATTATTAATAATATACACTAGATCTAGAATATTTTGCTGCTATTACAAAAATGAACGATTTTAGCAAAGTAGCTTGTACTGTAAGTTTATCTAGACAATTATTTTAAATAATTAAAAATATATACCTAATATTATAATAAAAGGATATTAGGAGGTGTAGTGACTTAGTGTAGTGGTCTAATCGGCACCTTCTCCAAGTGGCAGGTCTAGAGTTCGAATCCCACGGATGACAATTTTCAAAAATTAGGCTTGTGTTTAGTTAATGGCTATGCTTATCGGTTGGATCTAATCTGTAAATTCGGTCACACCATCTAGTAATGGGAGCAATGGCACAATAAATCTGAGGAACTAGCATAACCAAAAACTCATTTGAGAAGTCCTGAGTTAGAAAGTAGCAGTAATCTACGATGGTATCACAAGAAGGCTGAATTCAAACCGGGGTCTGAGATCAGAGAACCGAGCAACCAGGTCCTAATAGTGGAAGACACACCAGCCGAATCGCCAGGTTCTGTTGCATTAGAAGAAAAGGACATACGTTTTGAAAGTATGTACCAAGAGGAGAGCGTCTTTCAGGCATCTAAAGCCTGGGCAGACCAACTCTTCCGGGTTGCCGGCTGGAAGTAAGGAAGAGATCGATAAAGAATCCGGGTAAGAAGACGGTCTGAATGCGGGTACCAGAGTTGTTATAAACCTATACAAGGGTGGAAGTAGGTAATAGGCAACTAGTTAAGAAGGTATGGATCTGGGAACTGCAACATCGCGGAGGGAGGGACCCAGGATATATAGTAATATATATACTAGATTGGTACTTGTACTAGTTAGTTGCAGGGGTTTAATGGTTAGCCCTGACCTCAAGTGCATAAGTCAAGCTGTGGCATAAAGTTACCGAAGTCTGGGTGAATATATGAGTGGGACATATACCCTAGCAATGGGGCAGCTAAAGCTGAGATTATATAATATCTTTAAATATGGACACTGTGTGTGGAGTATTGTAGCCAATAATCAGTGAGGTAACTAGGTTGGGCGTCCTGTGGGAAAAGCCGGCCTAAGGTCTGATGTAAATAGTTAGGTAACTCTGAATTGGGGTCTTGACAAAGCCTGGCCAATCTTCAGTATGTGTTATCAATAAAGTTAAAAAAAAATAATAATAATAAAAGGATGTTCTATAGAATAGGTAGGCAGACTTCGCAAACTTAACAACTCTGCTAAATATTTATTAATGATTACTAATTAGTAGCAGAGTTTATTTTTTATATTGCCCACCTATACTATAAAACATTCTAATAAAATAGAGATTAAATAAAAAACTAATTAAAATTTATTATAATTGCCTAAGACTCTAAAAACCTTATACAGTTAATAAATTATCATTTATCACGAATATTCTATATATTCTTAGAGCAGTGTTATTTATCATTTGATTTTTTTTTATCAGAGGCTTACTCCCTCTAGTTTTTAATATATAAATTATCAGGTCTTATATATAAAATTTCAATTTTTTTAACCCCTCTTCTAAAAAATCACCTGATAATTATTAGCTTCCTTATTAATTATTTTCATGTAAAAAATAAAGTACAACTTATATTTTTAATTTATTTTGAATTACCAATTTATTTTAATATTAAAAATATGAACTTTCATTTTTAAAATAAATATTTTAGAAATTACAGAAGTTCTGAATAGTTGGTGACCAAATTATATAGTAAAATACTACTGTATAAGCTTGAAATAATGCCCACCTGCATGTTATATGCTACATTAGGATGTGCATTAATTTGGAACATCTATGAGCACTAATTCAAGACCATATAAGTTGTTTTTGAAGAATCTGATTTTTAAAATAATGCTTACAAATGTAATTTTACACTTATATGATATTTTAGAACATAGTATACTAATCTTATCATCAATATTGTAAAATTTGTAGAACAAAAGAAGAAATTGCTATTACAATTTATATGATTCACATCATAATATTCAAAATGAAAAATATTACTCTCATTTTTACTCTGAGAAATAAGCCAGTAAATTAGTTACAGTCAAACCTCCATAAGTGTACTGCATACAGACCAGTTTCAATCATGCATTTAGAGAGGTTTGCATTTAGAAAAAGCCAATCAAATTGCAGCTTTTAATGTTTGATCTGCAGGCTTGTATAATACAACTTGAATACTGAATTCTAATTGGCTACGTGCATTTAGGGAGGTTAGTATGATATAGAAAATCTTTCGAGTGAATGTGCATTTGCAGAATATAGAACGTGTATTTAGCACTAATGATTTCTTACAGCCAGGCCAGGAATGTGCGTATTGCATTTATGGAGGTTGCATTTATGGAGATTTGACTGTATATAAGAGCCTGAAGAGCCCTCATATAACCAGAAATTTACCCTTTATTCCTGCTATTGTGAAAGATAAATAGTGCTTATTCACTTTTAATTTGATTTCTTATTTTATTGATTTAGTGGTAATGATTATAATAGCAGATAGATATATTTAAAATAAGTCATTTCTTTATAGTTTCATATGCATATACTCTATAAATACACATAATCTATATAATTATTTAATATTATATGTAGATTATTCTCCATAATGAATATTTTATAAATATACCATTACCTGACAATATGTATTTATTGAAGATCGACTATATTGAATTTAGAAAATTCTCTCTTATTTGGAAATAATGCATATAGATATATTCAAAATATACACAGATAGGCATTATTTCACGCTTATATAGTAAATATTTTATACTCTCTTACTATATAATTTGGTCATCCAACTATTTAGATCTTTCATAATTTCCAAAATACTTGTTTTAAAAATTATTCTGTACAATCTGTGTGGTTATCATAATAAACTCCCACAACTATAAAAACTCATATTTTTACCATTAAAATAAATCAGTAATTCAAAATAAATTAATAAGAATATAAGTTGTATCTTATTTTTCACATGAAAAATGATTGGTAAATATGTATAAAATACTTGTAATTTATTAACTGTACAAGGTTTTTAGAGGCTTAGACAATTATAATAAATTTTAATTAGTTTTTTTATTTAATCTCTATTTTATTATAATATTAGGTATATATTTTTGATTATTTAAAATGATTATCTAGATAAACTTATATTATAATATATTGGTAATTTTGTTAATGTTGATATATTCTATAAATATATTTAAAATAAATATAATAGCTCAAAATTTTATATATTAATTAGCAATCAAAAAAATATATACAATATATGAGTATTTATATAATTTATTTATAAAAAAAAATTTATTATTTTTGATTTAGTATTTTTTAAAAAAATTTAAAAATATTCAATTTTTAAATCAAAAAATTATAAAAATTAGTTTTTTTAATATGTTTAAAGTTTAACCAATTAAAACTAAGTATTTTTTGTGCTACTACGCAAGTAGTTTGGTGTAACTATCAAGAAATAACATGCAAAATTTCAACTAAAGTTATTATGTAAAAAAAAAGTTATATCAAATAATAAAACATTAATTTAAACTAGTTTATTATATAAAAGTTACTAGTTTATATAGTAAATTTAATATTAATTTTAGGTTAAAAATGTTAAAAAATTTATAAATTTGTAAATTTTAAATGGGCATTTCTATTTGTACACAGGTGTTTGAACATGGGTATAATAAGATTACATGATCTGGTGTAAGATAAAATAATGTTTTTTAAAAACTTTATTTATAACTTATAATTTCACTTATGAAACCACCTTTGAGGGATTAGTAAAAAAAATTTCTTGTAAAATTTTGGTATATAATACCTCTCGCCTCTATTTTAGATAGTGTTTAATTTTTTGTTTTATGCAAATTGTTTTGATTTGCATATTACACAAATTTGCAAATTAATACCCATGTACAAACACCTATGTATAATTAGTTTTTTTCATTTTAAATATTTTAATTAAGTATAAACATAAAAAATAATCCTTTTAACTCTATTTTAAGTTGATATTAATTAAAATTTTATTAATTATAAATTTTATTAACTTGTTATATATAATATATTTTAGACTAAAAATTACAATATTTTTTATATTTACTAGTATTTAGTTTATAAATTATACTATTTTAAAATTTTAAAATTTTTAAAAATTTTATTTTATATAAATTATTATTAAGAATATTTTTATCTTATAAATTATATATAGTTTGCATAATAAAAAAAAAACTTAAAAACTAATAAAGATATAATTTAACTATATTATTATAAATCTATAAATTAACAATGAAAAATATTTAATTAAAATATAATTTATTTATTTTTTTAGCTTAAGATTATAATATACATATTTCCAAACTATAGTTTAAAATAAAAATTATTATATTAAATATTAATAATAAATTTTTTAAATTATTACATAATATGTCATGTATCAGAAGTGATAAGACGACCTATTCATTAAAATATATATACCTACAAAATCATGCGCATGATTTTCAAATTTATGCGCTTGCCATTATTGATAGGTTTGAATATTTGTTTAGAGTTAGAGATGCGATCCGGATATCCTCTAATTTAATTTTATAACTAAAAGAATCCTTAATAGGAAAATGGATAACGGATCGCATCTCTAGTTTAGAAGTAGCTCTTATGTAATAAAGTAATAAACTAATACTTTGAATGAAGTCTATAATAATAAATGGGTAATAATACATAATAATTTATATTTAATTAGTCTAACAGCCCGTCCAGTCTCATGCCTAGTTGGAACCTATTTATTTTTTATATACAAAACCGGCTTAACCCAAATAAAACAGGAATTCTTAGCATTCTCGTTATAGATTTGACCAAAATTCTATTATGTATTTCCGGGTTATAGCTTTATAAAATAAAAGTCCGGGCGGGCGGGTCTTTTATGTTATTTATATGGCCTTATAAGAGACTGTCGATAAAACTTTAACCCTATAATTTCAGTCATTTGAAGGAATAAATCCATAAATAAGTTATACCATTTTTATGAATAAAAACACAGATTAACTTTTTTTTATGGGTAAAGAAATTTTGTGCTTGCTTCTGGAAAATTCAATCAGATGCGATAGTAAATCTGAAATAGGGTAGCCAATAACATTTCGAGAATCGACAACCAACCAAATGGAGTTTATTGAATAATTAGATTGACAAACATGGTAACAAATAATCTAAAATTCGACCTAAAAGGGGTAATAAGATTTTTTATGACATTATTTTAAATTTGGGTTACTCAAAGAACGAGCAGCCAATAAATTATAGGAAAATAGAACAATATTAGTGTTAAACACAATCAAGACGTCGTATTCTTCAATCCGTGATATTGTTCTTTTTAAAAGAATTCCCTTATGCAAATGGATAATATAATACAAATATTATTTGTGATTTAATGTCTTAATATCAGACGACTATGGTTTTGTTTCAGTTAAAAAACTCAAATACCTGGAAAGAATATCTCCAACTATTCCCTCCTTAAACAATTCACTTTTCTCATACTTTTACTAATCCAAGAGAAATTAATCAAAATAACTTAATATACTCACCAACAAAACATCCAAAACATCCAAATCATCTACTATTGCTAATTATAAATGAAATCCGCTGTCATATTTCGGTTGTTATTTATTTTGGTTATTCTCTTGGATTGTTCCGTTCTTTCGGTCCATCTTACTTCGAATGTATATGCTAGAGATGTAAATGAAACAAATTCTCAGTCTTCATATCATTATTATAAGCAATTTATTGATCACAACGATAAGTCATGTGGAACTTTTTCTCAAAGATTCCTCATTAATTCTACTTATTATAAACCCGGTGGTCCTATTTTTCTCAACACTCCTGGTGAGGGTGCAATTGATCTTAAAATAGTCGAAGCTTCTGGAGTTAGTGAAATTGTCGCAAGTTTCAATGGATTACTTATTACTATTGAACATCGATATTATGGTGAAAGTTACCCACCGATTAAAAATCTTAATACTCCAAACATGAAATACTTAACTGTTAACCAAGCCCTTGCTGATTTTGCTGAATTTATAAAAAATCCTCCAACTGACGTAATAGAGTGCCCTAAAGATGCTAAATGGATCTTTGTTGGTGGTTCATATTCTGGAAATTTGGCAACATGGATGCGTCAAAAATTCCCTAAGCTCGTATTTGCTGCTTGGGCATCTTCAGCTCCTTTACTTTCTAAAATTAATTTTTTCGAATATGATCAAGGAGTTGCTCATGCTCTTCCATGTCGTGATAGAGTTGCTGATGCATTTAAAAATTTCATTGACCCAATTTTATTATCCGGTAACCGTACAGAAATTGCAGCTCTTAAATCACAATTCGGTCTTGATGTTTTAGATGATGATCAAGATTTTGCTTCGGCTATTAGTCATCCAATTTCTTTAATGGTTCAAACATATTTTCCTCCTACTTCTCCTTCAGAAATTGATACTATTCCAACATTTTGTGCTGCATTCGCTCAAGCACCTGATAATAAATCAGAAACTTCGGCATTGATTTTAGCTCAAGTTACTAAATTCTTTTTGAACGTATCTGGAATTATTACTCCTGACGCTATTAAAGCAAACTTTGCTACTTCAGCACTTAATACTTCGGTTGTACCTAACGACTTAGTTTCATTCTTATATCAGGTTAATACAGTTTTAGTTATCTTCAAATATACTTTATATGATATAATATATATATATATTAACATTAATCAATTTATTTAATAGTACTGTACACAATTTGGTTGGTATCAAGTAGCTCCAAAACCACCAAAACAAAGGTTTCGATCACAAATTGTCGATAGGGAATATTATCAAAAACAATGTAACTTTTTGTATCCTGAAATTCCACCGCCACGTGTTCAAATCACTAATCTCGAATTTGGAGGGAATACTGGTATATTCTCCCGAACCATATTTATAAATGGTAGGTTATACTTGTTTTTTTTTTTTCCTTCAATATCTTTATAAATAACATGCTGTTTCATTTTATTTTATCAACAGGTGAACTAGATCCATGGAAAAGTTTGACAGTTAGTGGTTCAAATTTCAGAACTATCTCACGAAACAAAGTTTTCTTAATCAAAAATGGGTCTCACGTTAATGACTTGAGATTTCCAACATCAGTTGATAGTGATTCATTGAAATGTGCAAGAAATTTCATTAGAAATACTCTGGCTGAATGGTTATGCGTTAAATGTGCCACTGATGTTTCAGGATTTATAAAGTGCCAGTAAATTAGACATTTCTTTTTAATTATTTAATTTAGTATAAATTTTATGCAAGAGAATTTGTTAAACTATGTTCGAATAGGGTAGAAGAAGAATTAATGTAACTCTATTTCTTTTAATTATTGCATGTATACTAGGTATTATACAAGCCTTTATTAATATAATAATTATACAGTTATGATGAAATTAAAAATAATATTATAATAAAGTGAATGGATGTTTATTAATTGTTTTGCAGTATTTAACATCGAAATTGATATAAAAATGCCGAAAAGAAGACTAATCAATGCTTGAAAAAAAAAAATTACTAAAGAAGCTTTGGAATTCTAAATATACCTTTTCATTGTCACAATGGGAGTTCTTGTATTTTTTAGAGTAAACCAAAACTTATTACAAAATTAGTTTATCTGCACCCAAATTTTAAACTCTGTCTAAGTTTATATCTCAAAAATTTTATTATCTAACAAATAATATATACGTATTTTAAATGAATAATAAATTTACATCCTTTTAAAATATTATATAATTTAATAATATAATATATAATAAATTTGTTAATGATACTAGGTGGAACTTCAATAGAATCAACAGGTCTACTTGATAAAGTTGCTAATATAGTATAATTAATTTAAATAAATATATAGTATACTTTATAGATAAATAAATTATGTAGCATAATATTTAAAATAAATACCTTTAATTGTTGAGTGTTGATTATTTTACTAGTATGCATAAAATCAGGATGCTTTTGTAAAATAATTGGCAGTTCTTTGACTATTTTATCTGCATCTAAAAATTGCTTTTTAATTTCGTCTGCAAGGCACTAGGCCATTTTTGTGGATCAGAATCTATACATTGATTAGCTAATTCAGTATAACAATCAGGAGTTCCAGAAGCAAACTCAGGCCGCAATCCGATACAAATCTTTACTGCAAAATAATATCAAATTGATATCCATCAAAAGGTCTCCAGCCAGTTGAACAGCATTTGTAAACTTTTGACCTAGTAAAACCTCTGGTGTTACATAAGACATGACACCATAAATACGACCTTCTGAATCATTTTTATCATTCTTTCTAGATAATCCTAGATCTGAGATATAAGATTGCATACTTTTACTAATGCCTTTATCTTGCAAAATATTACCACTGTGAAAGTCTGCATGAATATATCCTGCGTCATGAATGAGCCGTAAATCCCATGAAATATCTTCAAGTAGTTTTAATTTAGTCAGCCAGGTAATATAAAATATTTTTCTTAAAAATTTACAAAGACTTCCATTATCAGCATATTCAAATATTTTATTTGCTTCTATATTGAGTTAATCCATATACTTTTAGACTACTACCATGATTATCAAGCCTTATAAATTATACTGTATAAATGAATTACAGTAATTCAACATGCGTTAATAAGCTATACAATTAACTTACCTCTTTCAAAAAATTAAGAGGATTTTTCTTAGAATTATACAAAGTTTTGTACGCAACGATATTAGGTTTACGTGCCCTCACGTGGAAATAGTTATCGTTTTCCTTAATTTCTTCAATTTTTCGTATATCATCCAACTAAGTTGCAGAAAATACTGAGCCAAATCCTCCTTCGCCAATTTTTTTAATATTATCTAGCCTGCCAAATGGAATCAGTTCAATCATATTTTCATATTTAGTAGTTCTAAGTTGAAACTCTTTCATGCAATTGTCAATATCTTTATTTCCACTTGTCCATCCTTGAATTGTTATGTCAGGATCACATGTTTGACACCATGCTTTGCTCGTGTTATATTTATTAAAATGCGCGCATTTTCCGTAATGTGAACTTCTATACATTCATTATATTTTATATTAGTTTCACATTATTTACGCGGCTTCCACATTTAAGTGTAAATAATTTTTATGCTCACCGGAAAATTAAAATGAAATTAATAAATATGGATAGTTTATTTTATTTTATGCTCTTAAAATACTTATATTAATACATTGTCTTTATACTTACTCCCTAAATTAACGCGTAAATATTCATAAGATTGAGTGGCTTATTTTTAAATACTTAGATTAATAAATATTCTTTATACTCACCGGCTAAAATAGTAATGTTCATAATTTAAATGATTATATTAATAATGTTCATTATATTCACATATATACTAATTAAATGCGAAAAATAGTAAATATTCATAAGCTAAAATATATAGCTTGTTATAAACACCTAGAGCAATAAAAATTTTTTTCTTTATACTTACGGACTATGTTAACACGAATAAATTAATTTTGATCATATTATTTAGAATTTTATGCTTAATATAATTGACATTATACCTACACCCTAAAGATTTAAAATTTCCATTTCAAAATGTAAAATTCAAATATACTGTATTATTAACGAAAATTAATAAATTACTTGAAAATCCAACTAAAATATTTGTTATAACTCTCCTCAGCACCAATTTCATATCTGTAACAAATAGTAGTTTTAAAAATTCCCATAGAATTACCAACCTCAGCTGATTGCTGATAACGTATAAATGCTTTATGTTTATCTATTTCAACCCAATTCCTAAATAATACCAACAACATTCCGTTAGAATTATTCATCTTTGCAGATTTTTAATAATGAATGAATGTCTTTTTCAACTCCAATCCCATATTAATAACAATAACCAAGCCAGAATATTTCATATGAATCATTTATATCGTCTGATTTTGGATAATCAACGAATTTTAGTTGATTAAAAAAAAGCATTGGTGATTTTAATAATTTCATTTGATGTGTATTTCAAAAATGTTATGCATTATATTAGAAAATTTAGTTTTACGTATTGAAGTGTCAAATGCAATACATTTTGGTTAAATAATATATATATTGATGTATATATATCCTAAATATATATCAGCAATAGATGAATAACAGTATTAGTACAAGATCGTCATTATCTTATTTGATTTCGGTTCAAAAATATGCTTATTTTATTTTATTACGTAGTAATAATTTATTCGATGTGTATAAAAATTATTTATTAATTAATTAATCTTATCTAAATTGGCTATTTGAACTCGCACCTGGAAAATGTGTACCAGGTTGGGATCGGATAATTGTCAGGAAAGCTAGATCGGAACGGTATGAACAGTCGGAACGAAAATTACGTATTACATACGTATGTCATCTAGCTAATAAAAATAAAATTACTTGCTGTCATTAATCATTATTTAAACTTATTAAATTTTAATAATCAATAATGTTTTTCGTTTTTTTTTTTTTTTTTTTGCAAAAAAAAAGCGATGCAAAATTTGTTATAACATGTATTTTATATTGGTTAATTACAAGCAAGAAACCATCAAATTAGG
>CAJVPY010005914.1:0-11001 GCA_910591965.1 Dentiscutata erythropus | reverse complement strand
TGTATTCGCTAGTTTTCGACTATTTGCATTTTGCTACATTTAAATTTACTAAGCCGTAAATGTTCGTAATTATTACTCCTACGTAATACTCCGAAATTCTATAGCGTAAACTTTCGTAATTATTACCCCTACGTAATACTCCGAACTAATCATAAGTTTTTTGTAAGTTTACACTTGCGTAAAACCTTACGGAGTTTTACATATATTTTTTTTTGCTGATGAACCTCTGGAACATGAAGGGTGCATTACACAACCCAAAAGGTATAACATTAAATTGGTAGGTCCCAAACTTTGTTATAAAAGCAGTTTTCTTTTTGTCTTCTTCTTTAACTGCTACCTGCCAATATCCACTTGCTAGGTCAAGACTGGAAAACCACTTGGCACCATCAAAGACTGATAGTATTTTTTGGATATTAGGTAAAGGATACATGTCCTTTTCGGTTACCGTATTTAACTTACGGTAATCGATACATATCCTTTTTTTATTATCTTTTTTTGGTACAATTACCACTGGCGATGCCCAAGGGCTTTGCACTTCCTTTATTATACCTTGCTTTTCCATTTTTTCTAGTTCTTCTTGTAGGAATTTTTGTTCATCCAGGGCCATGCTATAACGCCTTTGCTTGATTGGTCTGGCGTTCCCAGTATTTATTTCATGACAAACTAAGTTGGTTTGACCTAAACCTACTGTTTGTCCACTTTTACTAATCTTTTTCTCAAAGGTATGTGAATTTTCCTGTAACAAATCTTTAACTTGTTTGTACTGTTCTTTAGTCAGTTCTTTGTTGATGTTAAATTTGAGTTTAACTTGTTCTTCTTCTACTATATTAGTAAGGTACATAGCCAGGTTTTCTTGTGTCCATGGGTTATAAAATGGATCATCATCTTCTGAACTTACAGTATCAGAATAGAAGACTTCTTGTACCAATTCTTCCTCTTCATCCTCAAGTTCATTGATCCACTTGTCTTTGTCAGTGAATTCTTCAAGATCTTGGGGTGGGGCTTAATTAATAACATAAGTAGCGTTAACAGTTACTTGTTTATCCAAGTATTTAACGCGTAAGGTATTTTTATAAAAGTCTAATTTTGTCTTGGATTTATCTATCCAATCTGTTCCCAATAACAAAGTCTCTTCCTGAGACTCTATTACCTATAGGTCGATTGGAATTATCATATCTTGTAGTGTTATTTTTACACTACTTATAACCCCAAAGGCCTTAACCTTATTCCCATTAGCCGTTATAACTGTTGTCTTTGAAGGTCTACTTGTTTTTAATTTTAATTTCTCCATTAACCTTCTAGTTATTATACTCACAGCTGCCCCAGAGTCCAAGATAGCGACAACCGGGGTTCCTTTAATGCGAATATGGCATCGCATAGCAATCGTTTTCCATGATTATCTGATGTTATGTGATTAGCTTAATTTTTTGGATCCTTTTTCCTTCTTAAAGCTTTAGCTAAATTCTGTTTTTGGTCTGGGTATTTAAGTAATTGACCATAAGTAGCTTGTGCCCTTGTACTTAACAAGTCTTCTGATATATCATAGGGCCTAAGCTTATCAACCTCCGATGGTAATCGTTTCTTAACAATTTTTTTAGGTTTGTCTACCTCCATCAGAACTTCCTTTTCTTGTTCTGATTCTGCTTGCACTTAAACCTTAGGAGCTTTGTTTAGCAAAGCTTGCTCCTTCTTAGATTCACTTTGTTTTTGCTTATCCTTTTGCTCCTTCTGATTAGTACTATAAGGTTGGGGCGAATTACGTATAATTCATTATCGCTATCACTACTTTCCTCTGTGATAGCTAAGTTAATATTAATGGATTTATCTTTCTTTCCATTATCTTTAGGTTTCTTTTCTATCTTATATTGTGGCTCTATTACCACTGCCTTCTCAGAGAGGCAATTCTTTGCAAAATGCCCAAGTTCGCCACACTTAAAACACGTGACATCCTTTAGATCACGTTTCTTAGACAATTGGGGCGACTTTTTCTCTGCTACTAATGCTGATGCTATTGTGGCATAATTTAAGCTTATTTGTTGCATTTGTTTGGTAAGTTGCTTAATTTCTTTCTTATAATTTCTATTTACTGGAGGTTGACTAGGGCCAGCCTCTACAGAAAACTCAACTCCTTGTTCATAATACTGTGCGAATTTTATAATGTCTTCAACTGTCGTGGGGTTTTGTAACATAATCATAGGCAAGACTTCTGGGCGCAGCTCTTTACTAAAATAATATAATGCCTGTTCATCTTCTAATTTCATTCCAATCTTTACCCGCTTAACTAATCTATTGAATCTTCCATTATAAGTATCAATAGATTTACCGATTTGCTGTTTCAAGTTATTCAATTCATTTAAACAGTAGGTCTGCCAACAGATGGTGCAAAAATGTGTCTTGAATTCCTTTTTAAGAGCTTCATAGTTGGCATCATTAAAATTTGTTATTTTGTTCTTATCAAAGTAAGCCTTTTGCCACTCATCCGCATTATCTAACATAAATGCGGAGAAGATTTGAATCTTCCTCTTAACACTCTAATTATTAGCAGCAGTGGCTTTTTCAAACCTTTCTAACCATTCTAAGAGATCTTGGGAACCATTTCCTAGGAAAGGTTCGACGCGTACTAAAATGGTCTCTTTGGCGTTTTCTTTAAAGTAATTTAGAACGTCTGCGGCTAAAGTCATATTAACTGCACTACTGTTGGAAGTAAGAAGAGCAAATGGATCGTTCTTGAAACAATAAGTATATACTGCTACGTTAGTAATAACCTTTACTATATCAAGTAAGTTTCCTGGGGTTTTAGTATATACTATACTAAAAATTAGCTTTACAATCGTATTTCGACAACACGAGGATTAAGGTTGCTGATATTCAACTTCTAGATCTTTGAAGTATTCACACGTTTTCTGGGTAAATGCTTCTGCCGAATAAGTAAGGGAGTACCAATTTATAAATTGGTTAAAGGTTTGTGAGACCTTTTTCGGAATTGGATAACAAAGGACACAGGAGTCTTTTTTGTTACTCTTATGTAACGTTAGATGATTTATTACCCCGGTGTCTTCCTTTAAAGTGAAACTCATGCACTAGTTCTGTGCAACTTTCTTTCTTTCTGTTAGATGACTCAGAGAATTCTTTCTCACAGTCACCACCAAAATGTCAACACCAAACCTACCTCTATAACAAGGTTCAGGGATGAAGCGTTTGGAGTATGAAGACTCTAAACTATATGACTTGGCGAAGCAATAAGGGACGTTGAAACGATCAATGTATCAAATAGAGGATTTACTTAAGGCTTTAGGTGAAAGAGGCGACAACCTAATGTATATGAAAATACAAGAAGGTTGTTTTATTACCACTCTTGTAGTTGGTACTTTTTCTCTATCATGATATCACGTGATAACGACAGTTTCTCTTTAATTTTATTTTAGGCTTCAATTGGACGTGTATGAAGACACAATCTGGCTTTATTAAATAAAAAATAAAATAAAGAATATAAAAGAGATGGATAAATGAGAATTTGAAATATCTAAACTATTACTCAAGGTATCGAAGTCTGGAGAGCAAAGTTAAGGCGATTTTAAAGGCCTTAAATACATTCAAGAAAACTAAACTAAGTAACACTTCCAATGTTTCCTTTGATACTAAGTTGATCTAAATAATTACTAATTATCGATCCCTTCAATTAGTACGAGACTGCAAATTTAGAACGAGAACTTTGTACCGCGTTAATACTTCGTGGATCGGTAGATCCTTTGATCCACATCGGGGTCATGTCTCAGGTTCATTTACTGCGGTTAGATTTCCGTGTGACAACGTATATCACTAAAAACGAAATTATAGCAGATCAGTATGGTATAGGTGAGCAGATCAGTATAATACAGGCCAATTTTTAAAATTATACTATACGGATCTGCAAAATTATAGAAACTAACGCTCATATATATAATACCTGGTCCGTATAGTATAGAAAATCAGCCTATACTATACTAATCAGCCTACCTATACTATACTGATCTGCAAAATACTTTTCCTGGTACGTACATATACATGTACACAAATTTAGAAATCCCAAAGTCATGAAATTTAATCAACCAATCAATGCTCAGATTTTGCTGTCTCCATTTAACTCAGTAAACCATACTCTTCGTACTTTGTACTACGTTCCTGGTACCAAAGAATGCATAAAATCTATAAAGTAAACAAAATCGGAAAATCATACTATACCTTTTTTTATCCTCGAATTGATTACCGAAAGTAGCAAGGCATAACAGGTACAGACGCTCGTGGCAGAATATATAAGATGTGCACAGCCACAAGCTTATTAAACCGAATTACACAAAAAAACGCTTTCATATGACATTAAACAAACACAAAAAGCTAATAATCATATACATCATGTTACCAAACATCCAATGATCAGTTCGAATACGTAATCCAATAAGATTCAAGAAATTGTACACAGCAACTTGCCTATTAACCATACACTTTGTTACTTCGTACTACGTTCCTGGTATAATCGCAGATTTTACTTTATATCTCAGGTTTAACCAATTAACGCAACTTTTACTAGCTGGTGACTCAGGTTTCACCCTGTCGTGTGATTTGTCACACTAAAATACAAATATGCATGCGGGCAGACGTCAAAATTTTTCAAATTTGCGTTTTTGATAGACAATATAAGTCAGTTAATGAGTTAATCAAAAAAGCAACTATTGGTATAATTTTTGTATCACTTTGACTAAACATTAAATGTCTGTACGCACAGTACGTACTGTACGTACTGTACGAACGTACGAACGTACAACGTTTTGGTCAATTAAAGTGGCATTTTATTCAATACATAAATTTTTTTCTTCTTTAAAAAACAAATGGATTCTGAACAACTTCGTACTCTTGGTTACAATTATAAATATGGTATTGGTGTTAAGAAAGACGAAAAAAAGGCTTTTGAATATTATTTGAGAGCAGCTGAGTTAGGAAATCCGATTGCAATGAATGATGTTAGTACTTGTTATAATTTTGGTATTGGAGTAGAAATAAATTACCAGAAATCATTTGAATATTGCAAAAGATCGGCTGATCTAAATAATGCTATTGGAATAACTATGGTTGGTAATCGTTATACAAATGGATTAGGGATTGATCCAGATTATAATAAAGCATTTGAATGTTATGAAAAATCCGCTAATATGGGTGTTAAAGAGGCAATGTGTAATATTGCACTATTTTATCGAAACGGAATTGGTACAAAGAGAGATATTCAGAGTGCAAATTATTGGTACAGAAAACATAAAAGTCTTTTGAAAACTAATAAATCACCAAATTATATCAATCTTGAACTTAAGAGAATATTAGACGATGATAGATTTAAATTATCTTGGATTGATTATAATGAGTTCAGAGATGTCAGGGAAAGGGGAAAAGGAGGATTTGCAACTGTATATCGTGCAATTTGGTCCGACAGAATTAATGGCACAGTGAGATGTGTCGCACTTAAAGTGATTCGTGATTCAAACAAAAATGAGCAAGAATTTATCCAAGAATTGAAGAATTACTGCGAAATTGGATACGAGAATCCTTCGTTCTTGAACTGTTTTGGAGTGTCAAGAAATGATTATGGAGATTATATTATTGTTTTACATATTGCACCAAAAGGATCGTTACGACAAAATCTTGTACAAGTATCACAATTAGAATGGAAAGACAAATTAAATGTTTTATACAGTATAGCTTTGGATCTCGAATCGATACATTCGCAGAAACTCGTTCACAGAGATTTACACAGCGGAAACATTTTACAACTTTTTGGTTTGCATGACGCATATATTACTGACCTTGGACTTTCCAAAAAAGTAAAAGAAGGAAAAATTTGTGGAATTCTACCATATATAGCACCTGAGGTTTTGATGGGTCAACTATATACTCAAGCATCAGATATTTACAGTCTTGGAGTTATTGCGACAGAGATTTCGACCGGACAAAGAGCATTTGATGAAATTCCGTTTAATGGTGATCTTATATCAAGAATTGTCAATGGATCAAGACCTAAATGTTTAGGGCCAGATTGTTATGTTAAATTAGCTATGAAATGTATGGATAAAGATTTTGATAAACGACCTACTGCAACAGAAATAATTGAAATAATCACTCGTTGGTTAGATGAAATAGATCAGGAAGATTATAATGAAGTCAAAAAACAAATTTTGGAAGTCAATAAGATTAAGCCAGAATCGATTAAGCAAATCCATTCTCAAGACGTATATACTAGCAAATTATATGATACTCAAAAATTTAGTAAACCGATTAGCATACAGTATTAGAATTCTCAGATTTAGATTTAAATTAAATTATATAAGTTGTGTTTATACGTATAACATGTCTTAATAAGGTGCAATTATAGTAATTTTTTCTTTATTTATCAAAAAGTATATAGTACAATATCTAACTTTATTATATATTTCAGATAAATCTTTTCTTCTCACCTATGTTTAATATTATTCTTATCATTTATTTTTTGGTGACTTGTTTCTTGGGAATATAAAATCAATAAATATTTTATCTTTTTTTGAATCCCTTTCAACATTCTTTGACATCATTTATTTATGCTAAATTTTTTATAAATGGTATACTTGAAATTAACTTTTTGACAGAATCAAAATAATTATAATGACACATGTCAGTGTTGGAAATCTTCTTTAAGATTTATGTTCTCATGAAAACAAATTTATTTCTCAGTAATTAATTTATGTTCTCAGCAATAAAAAAATTTATTTTATATCACTATTTTTTTAAAATTTCTTATTTCGGAAAATATCGATCATTTGTTCAAATTTTGTCCAACCATTCTCGTCTTTTATGCTCTTTCATTTTTTTTCGGATGATTTCGGAACTTCGTTCTATTCCAAATTTTATTTCCATCTGGTATTATGCTATTATGTTTATATAATACTTATATAGAGAGCATATTTTTCGAGTATTATGTTTTCTAATTTTTTTTCATAGAGCATTTACGGAATATCAAATGTTTTCAAATCTAAAGGTATGTTTTTATTAGAAATGAGAACGTAAGATTTCCAACACTGATCCTTACCTTAATAAACTCAGTATTGGAATTTTGGTCTTACGCAAATTTTAATTTGATGCATAATATAAATATAAACTTTGAATTTTAAAATTACTAATATGCTCATAAATTTAACATAGCAAATTTTCATAAGAACACCCGTTTTAACATTTATCTAAATTTAATTTGGAAAGCTATGATATCTACGTATCAATTACACGTATAGACTAAAATTAAATTTAAATGTCCTTTTGTTTGGAAAATTGGCATCCGAATTCACCCTTAACAATTACCAACCATACCAACCAATTCTAAAGCAAAGTATTTGAGAAGCTGTAAAAGTACATCCTTTTACAGTTATTAGGAGAAACCCAGAGTTTTTGCATTGGTAAAAGTCGAACCAAAGTTTTGACTTTGTCAAAAGAGTTTTAAAAGGTGAAATGCGAAACTGATGAAAGGAGATAAAAACTGGTAAACGAAAGGGAGGGCGATAAATTTTACAAAAGACTCTAAAATGAAAATAAATGCGGATATTGTTTACTATCATTTTAAAAGTTTTATTCTTTACAAAGTTTGAAGACTCGATATAGCAAATTAGTCAATAATATTTGTAATCTTGATAAGTGCGATTAAATTAAAAGATGAGTTTACAAATTAAAGAAAACATTGAATGTTTGTAATTCGATTACTATTTACTTATGAGAAAAATTTTAATGTTTTTTTTCTAAATCCAGCAGCTTGTATGATTATATTTATTCGAATTTTTGATCTTTCCAGCATAACTAACAAAATCTCGGATACATGTTGGTTGAAGTATACTTCTAAATTTGGTCATTAGGTTCGGGTGGTTTACATAGTAAACTTGTTTAATGAAAGATTTTGTGTTCAAAAGACGATTTATTATTAAATTAAAAATTAAAGCTTATATTATAAATCGAAAATTTTCGTTAGTTATGCTAGGAGGTATTATTATGACTTTAAATTCGGGTACATGATTGATTTTTTGGCCACATTTTACCAAGGGATATCATTTTTCATCCTTTTTGGACTTGGGTTTAATCTGTGACCATTTACATAAATGCTTTCATCTAGCAATTACTTTAATTCTACAGTTTAGCATGGCCATTCTATTTATGTTTATTTTGCGCATATATGTTGTGCCTCAGATGTCGATTTGCCTCAGGTGTCGATTTTTTAGCCAGTATTAACTGATCGACATTAATTGGCCTAAATTATCCATGATTTTCACCCTAACCCTACCATCTGAGGCACGACATAAAAAAAAAAAGTATAATATAACTACTAAAGCAACTTTATTATATAAGTACTATACGTACTATACGTACTGTACGTTGCGAAGGGCTTCCGTGTCCCGTAATTTTTTTTTATATGGTTATTTTGTTATATTGTTATTATTTTCTTTTCTTTCGATATGTAAAAACTCAAAAGGACAGCCTCTGTAGATTAGTAAATTACTCTTACCCGATTTGGAAGCCTTTTATCCATTTCGTCATAATTCCCAAAAATAGCCCGAATTGAGTATTTTGAGAATTTCGTGAATTTTGTGAATTTCGGGAATAATTAATGGAAGCCATAATGCCTGAGATAGTCGGGATTTTGAATAATGGGAATTTTGGGAGTAGTGTGAATGAAAAGCCTTAGATAAAAATAGCAAACATGGTGTATTTATTAATAGCGCAAAAGTATAAAAGCGCTGAATCTTTGCTTTGAATAAAAGATAACTCAATAGAGTTCGACTCAATTCGAGTCTATATTGCTGACCTTAAAGTTTCACTCTAATTACCCCTGATAAGTGAATTGCATAATCCCGTGATCCTCAATTAGAGCTTCGTGGCGTAGTCTAGAGCTCTATTTGGCCCTAATAACTCGGACCAAGTCTTTCCACGCCTTCTTTCGTAGCCTTCCGCAATTAGTAATTAGATAGAGTTTGCAGTTTAGTGTGTTGTTTGGATAGTATTTGATTAGTCTTAGTGATAGTTGATATCCATACCGCCGATTTTCCCGATTTCGATTTCGTACAACCCTTCTTAACGTACTGTACGCTAAAAAAAATTTGGACATCATATAAATGTCACATCACTAGACACGTGACCCCGAAACAGAGAATAAAGAGTAATAATTAGTAGAAAATTACCCAAAGACAACGCAAATACTTGATCTAAGAAAGCCAAAAGAGACTTATTTTGACCCGGGCGTTGTCTCCACAAAGTCCGAAGCTCCAAAAACTCGGACCAAGTTTTTCCACGCCTCAATCATCGCCTTCCATATTTGGAGCTACGGCTTTGACTCCTATATTTGATTTTTAGTATTAGTTAGATAGATTTTAGTTAGTTATTTATTATTGAGTTGGTATGGATTTGGTGGACCGTGTGGGACTGCACGCCCGCGCCAGAGCTGTAAATGGCTCTGGTTTTGCAGTTTACTAGTCGAATCGGCACGGGATTTGGCACTGTAATTATACGTAAATTCATGTACCACCGTGATACCAAATATAAACATGTAAATTAAAGATTAAAACATAAAATTTACATTAGCAATCAATATAATATGAACAAACTAACTGCATATGAAGTGAAAATTTGTAAGGAGTTTTTTTTTGTTAAGTTAGAGAGTTTCAACAGTGAAGTTATGAGATATTGCAATTTTTTAAAAAAAATCATTTATTGATATTTCACTCTCTGCGAAACGAACCAACACGTGTGCAACGTACACATACGCGTCATCTGAACGTGTTCCATATGACGTGATATAACGTGCCACCCTTGTCGTAATGTCCGTGCCATTCTGTAAAATGTGCCTGTGCGTGCCATACGGTCCGTGCCATTTCGTGCATTCCTGGAACCAACCCATACCACAACTCGGACCACTATTCTTATAGGACAATTATCAAGCTTTTATCTTAGCAAAGAAGGTTTCTTCAAGATTTTAATAACAATTACTTGCCTGTTGATTCTATATAAATGATTTTGTAAAAGCTTAGTTTTTAGATACGTGTACAAAATTTTTTCAGAAGTTCTCTTTGTACTTCAATAGGTTTACATGTAATACAAATTAAATTTTCCAAATTAGTATCTAGAAGATTATAAGACAAATGATATAATAAGTATATTAATAGCATCTATGTTGTTAGATAAAAAATTAAAAAAATTTAAATAAATAATAAGTTTGTTATTTCAAATTGATGAACTATCATAAATGAAAGGAGTAAAGCATGTAATCACATAAAATATATTTCATTGATCGGATTTTCACGAGCTGAATTTGATTAATAAATGATAATTTCTTTAGTAGTGCATAAATGATTTCTATACATTTTGGGTATATACATTTAACCATCTTTTGTATCTCTGTGTAATTTTTATTATATAATTTTATTTTGTTTGCATTAATCTAAGCGAGCATGAAAAAAAATTTATAATTCTGAATGTTTAGAATAAGCTACTCAAGCTCATGAATATTTAAATTTAATTTAATTTTGTTCACTTTTAGTGCGCGACGTAAAGATCTAAGTGTTTAATGTTAATTATATAATTTTATTCTGTTCGGATATAAGAAAAAGGTAGTCAGGCCCTAATAAAAGTTTTACAAAACTAATACTGAGTTTATTAATAATCGAGTGAATTTATTATAGACTGGTTTCGGCTTGACTTATATCGTTGGAAAATCTGATTTGAAATTTATGTTCTCATGAGAACAAGTTAATTTAATTTAATGTTCTCAGAAATTTACTTATGTTCTCAACAGTGAAATATTTTTAAAATTTCTTATTTCGGACATTTATTCAAATTTTTGTCCCAACCTTTCAACAGGGTGACCGTCCCAAATATGGGAAATAGTTACATGGACTAGCTCTTAGGACCCGGTCATTGCCCGGGTTCGAGTTTCTAATTTTTTGCTAATTCTTAAGCTTTTATGTTTTT
>CAJVPY010005913.1:0-11001 GCA_910591965.1 Dentiscutata erythropus | reverse complement strand
CCTCTTTCGTAAGGTTACTTACCGTAGGTTACGCGAGTTTTTGGATTGTGAAGCGACTGACTCGCCGTATTTCACCCGTGACAATAGTTATTCTTATTATTACGTGTATTATTATTATTATTAAATGTCGTCATTATTGTATCAATCATTAATCCTAATGTCGGCAAATAAATTTAAAAATTGATTACGTACATGATCTTGGTGGCGATACTAGGGTCATTTTTTGGGGTTATATTATGGGAACCAAAAAATCAAATTTATACGGCCTTATATACGAAAAATAAAATTATTTTAGCATTTAAATTTAAGTTTACATCCCTATTCCTGTATTCATAAAAACTGAGAGTCGTACTAGAATTTTAAAAATTTTAGCTTTTCACAGAAATAATGGTTTGTAATTTTCGTTTATGCTAGTTCTTGACCAAATAAAAATAAAATTTTCGATTTTTTTTCATTTTCTACAAAATTTGAGCGTAGATTCCTTGATAATGTTTATTTATTTTCATTATGAGCTTAAGCATTGAAATTGAATTATCGTACAGATGACTGACAAGAAAAAAATGGAACATATGCTTGCCCATCCTGGGTATGTATATAGTGATAGGAATCGACTAAAATTTTTTAGTTGACTAGCAAGTCGATGACTAGTCGATTAGTCGTATAATATTAAAGTAATTAGAAGCTATATAGCTACAATTTTATTAGTCAACTATTAGTCTATATGTTTATTATAAACATAATTTCGAAACATTTCGAATATTTTCAAATTCGTTTTCATAATTTGAGTGCTGCAAAGCGAAAACCTGGAATTGTGAGTTTTCCGACCGAAAAACACAATATAATTTATGTTATACTTAATTTAAATTTATCAGGAGTCAGATCTGAAAGCGGAGCCGGCAAAAACCGAAATTCCAGGTTTTCGACTCGTTTATAATCTAAGAACATCCAATTCGGTGTTATTAATTAATACACGTGATTTACGCAATTACTTCATTGGATCTGCGTAATGTTTTTTTTTCGAAAAAAAAAACGTCTTTTTCCCTTCTTCTTTTCCCTTCTCATTTTCCCTCTCTTTTTATCACTTTTGTTCTCTTTCGTTTAGTTTTTTGATTATAATCTATGTTTCTAAATTCCTAAATTAATAAAAAAACTTTTTCTATTACTTAAGTCGGGACTTGACGTAATTTTTTTAAAGACCTGGATCTAAAGAACTCCAACGAACGGCAAAACTACTATCGACTAAAAAAATGAGCCGATACACAAGAAAAAGAAAATCTACGAAGGTTGTTCGATAGATATGTTCACAGAACCTATTTTCATGATATCACTGGATAGTTTTTTAAAAAGAATTAAAAGTAAGTTAATTTTATTGTTGAATTTTTAATTATCTTTAGATGGGAGAGCTGTTATAAGCTCTATGCGTTATGCCAAATTTACTTTTTGGAGATATCATCATATATAGGGCATATGGATGGTGAATTGGTTGAAGAATATAATGCAATTCTTTCGCTTGAGGGTACCACCTGGTTCCGGATAAAGAATTAAGTTATGTACTCTCGTTACAGACCGTAACTTTAGAAGTTCGTGGCCACAGTTTGCAAATTACCGGTACTGTGAACGTTCTTCTCCAGCTTTTGATATCTCCTTAAGTAAAGCTCATTATTTTGAAATTTTGAATAGGTGTTTCGCTAAACTCATCTTATATAAAAATTCGTTCTTTATTTTTAACTTACAGATAATTAATATATATATATATGGGCTAAGTGCTGGAAAAAGGGACCAAATTGACAATTTTTTCAAAAGCTATTTTTTTACATAAATTGATTTAGAGTAAGATTAGGATCATTTCTTATTTAAGACACAAAAGTAGTTGTATTAATAAAATTTTGCTATATTGCTCTTTAAAGTTTGCATTTTCTTATGATTTATTATAAGATCTACAACATAAAAATTGATTTTCCGAAGATCTTTTGTTTTGTCAATTTGGTCCCTTTTCTCAGCACCTAGCCCATATATATAGCAAATAATTCCGTTCTACTGTAATACTATTCTAGAACAATAAGATTTGGAAGTTTGATCTTCTACGTAGCGATCCCCGATCCGTGGGACAAACGTTACTGTTAATCAGACCTTTTGAATATACTAAGGATGATGGAATGGGATTACTTGGTACTCTAAAAAAAAACCATCATTGCGTAGGGTGATAACTTTTGGAAATTAGAAGATAATTATTCATATTTTAGAAATCATTTTTTAAATCAATTTTTGTAATGGTTATATTTATTTTAATAAATCATCAGTGTTTTTGAAATGTAATTTAAAGCGGTCATAATAAAAAGTGCAATACCACATCCGTACTTCAGTACTTCGAAGCAGACAAAAGAAATATACAGATTCGTGTATAATACACTTTTTATGTCTTGTTGTATTCTCAATGTAAAAATTTGATGTTAAGATTTGATGTTAAGATTAGGTGTTAGGTTGAAACTTGAATATGTTTTTATTTAGCATCAAATACTGATTACTTAGCCAGTTTTTAAGATATAGACGTTAAAATTTATGGATTTATTGTTTTGTGGTTTTAGCATCCTCGTGAGCGGCTACATTTCTCATTTTAACTAAAGAGATCACTCGTCAAGAAAATTTTATTTACGTAACGTTCGTTACAGTGATGTACTAGTGATGCAAACGGCTAGCTCCGGCTAATCATAATGGAGCTGAGCTGCTTTTTAGCTTAGCCGAGCCGGCAAGTTTTAAAATTGAAAAAAAAACTCTAAAAATGTTTTTTAGAGATTTTTTTTTTTCTTTAAAAATATTTGTTTTTTAAAGAAAAAAAAAAAACTCTAAAAAACAAATATTTATTACTAATCTAGGATTAGCTCTTTTAGCGTAGCGTCTCTAAAAAATGCATTGGTTAATGCTTTCTTTTCTTACAATCCAAGATTGTTATTGTCTATGTTCAGGAAAGTTAATGTGTTATTTTTTCCAAGTGCAGCAGCTATTGATTTTCCATCTTCTGGCCCAAGATTATTATGTTCGAGGACCAGAGAAAGCTTTTTATAAAGCCTATTGGCAAATGCCTCTCTTATATTTGATCCATTCTTATAAAAAGAAAAATTTAGATGTTTAAGGGTATTGTTCAAAGCGAGGGCATTAGCCAGAAATTCTCCTACTCTAAATCCGGTCTGATTTTTACTTGGATTGGGATTCCTATGAAGATTTAACGAAGTTAGCATGCTGTTGTGTCGAATATAATAAGCTAACTCCTTTCCTTGATTGTTATTAAACTGACAACCATGAATACATAAAAATTTTATTAGAAAGAACCCCTATTAATTCTTCAATTTTCCAAGACTAAGTTCATCTACCATAAGATTAAAATAAACCAGAGTATAATTATCATCGAGGTTCGTCACTAATCCTTCTATTGTCTGATATTGAAAAGATTGAAAATCATCACACAAATCTACAAAGGATTTCAGACAGAGGTTACCGCAGTGTTCTTAAACATTGGTTGATTGTAATTAATTTCTTCAAGATATAAACGTCAAGATTTTTGCCTATTCGAAGAAGCATTCTAATTTAATTGCACATTCGATACATTTCCAACCCAATGTTCAACTCCAAGATACAACCACCGGTCGATAGATGTAATATAGCTCGTATCACGTAAATTCAAAAAAAAGTGGCTTTGGTTGGCTTTGGTTGGCTTAGGAGCGTGATTCCTGTGATTTCCAATGAAGCTTTCTTTTCGGGAGTTAATGTTGAAAACAATATTTTCGTCCGTAAACTTATGCCCCAGTTCACTCCACAGTATGGGTATAATGATGCGACATCATTCACGGTTTACAAGTAATAAATTCTTACGAAAATTATTAATGAGCACAAGATGAAATTGAGATTGGTTGCTATGTCAGATGATTTTCATTAAACGTGATTGGCCGATATATTTTTATTATTTACTAATCTAATAAATTTTTTAGATCATTTATTATAAAAAATCGTAATTGTGTCTTATCATATTATAAGTAAAATTTTGTTGAATCTTCGACATAATACGGTACTAATAATTTTATTATAATACCTTATACGTACTACGTATATATATATATATATATATATCTGATATGATACAGTGTACGTATAAATATATAAATATATATATATATACTGTAATTTATCATTATTTTTACTTGAAGCATGCTTCTATATATTACATTATACAATAAGATCAAAAACTTAACGCTCTTTTATTCGATGTGACTATTTTGACTTTTTTTACGGACCTTGCTAAAGACTTTGTGTCGTTACGCTTCATATAACCTTGCTTAAATTTGAAGCATTTAATGTGACAAAATAATAATAAAAGTAAATGCTTTTAAATTCATAAATTACTGTGTTAATTTACTACTGTGGTATGCTGTAATACTCTTAGTTTCAATTACTTTATGAGGAGCTTCAATATCTTATAGTTGTGATTTGAAATTACGAATTGGGGCATTATTCTTGTCACATCATGAGTAATTCATTTATGAGTTATTGGAAGATAGAGGATGGAGGACCATATAACTGATATGGCATCGAGTTTATTAAGGGCTTTTTACTTTTCTAAAAACTTAGATATTTCTACTCAAATTTCTAAAGGAACTTTTACTTTTATAATTGTTTTTTCACTTATTATGTACATACTCGACATACTACATATCGCTTTTATCCAGAACATCCTGTCTAGTCGTTAAATCACTTAATTTCCTTTATCTAAAAATGAAAATAACGAAGTTTTAGTAATTTTATAGCCTTGATTTAACAAATTTGATTGGTTTTTGAGTTTGATACTGTTGACTAAAAGCGGGACATATATTTGGGTTTTATTATCCCAAATAAATGGAAATCCCGATTTCCAAACCCAAACTATGTAGCAATGCCATAATTCAAGAAAAAGGTTTGGATCGCAACGCTAATGACCTTCTTATAATAGGCGATGAATCATCGGCAACTCCGAAAAATCTCATTACATCATCCGGAAGTTTATACCTTCGCAAATCAATAGTCATAGGTGATCCACAGTTGACAGTTGCAGGGTTGATGCCCCGATTAATCTCTTCAATATCTTTCACCATTCGATCAATTTCATTTCCGGCGTTCGACTGATCACTCCCAAGTTGGTCAACAGCCTTAATGGTTGAAAGAAAAAAATCTTTTTGCGGTGCAATATTGGTTACTTCAGTGTTCGAAAGTGGCAAAGTAGACAAATTTGCACATGGCTCATTAGCATCATAGTTTGATGTATCTTTTGCCTTGCTCCAAGTATATATATTGGTAGTCTTGCTATCTCCTGAAATCAAATTTCCACTATTTCTTTTAAATAGTAAGAAATTGCTATTCTTGCGTTTTTTCTCCATACCAATAGTTTTAATATCCTCAGGTTCATGTTGTGGTACAAAGATAAAATTATTCTCAACAAAATAAGGATGTTTAAGGGCCTCCAATGCTGTGAGGCGTTGTCTTGGATCATATCGTAAAAGATGAGAGATAAATTCAAGAAAATGTGACGAAGCTGACGAAGGAAATAATTTAGACAATGGTTGCGGTGTGGTCTATATAATGCGCATAAATATCATGTTAATACACCTGAGGGATTTGGAGGTGCGAATATATAAGAACATCAAATATATATCATTACCTGTGAAAAAGTAAATCCCAAAGATTTTGCCAACTTTACGCCATCTTTCCATTCTCCTCCAACACCATCCGCCCGTATAGAGAATTCTGGCCGAACGCATGGACTGCCCAATACTTCAGAAATCTTGAATAATTGGTCAATTTCGCTTTGTCCAGGAAATAATGGTTTTAAAGAATAAAGTTCTGCCATGATAGTGCCCACTGCCCATAAGTCTATTGGAGAAGAATATGAACTGGAGCGGAGAAGGACTTCTGGAGCTCGATACCTAACAATCATTGTAAATTATTGATTTATTTTTCTCCGGGTTAGAGAAGTCATGCATTTATATACTTGTTCACGCATATTTCTGTATCGTTCTATAGTTAACTACCTGAGAAAAAAGAGACAACCAATAATAGACCATTTGGCCTCGATCCCATTGCAAGATAACGTGAACTTATAAATATTAAAGAAACCTACCATCTCGTGCTTACATATTCAGTGTAAGGTGGCTTAGACTTTATATCTCTCGCCAACCCAAAATCACCTACTTTTACTATATAATTATCGGAATTATCACTTTTATGTATATCTTGAATGGCCTTAATATGCTCTATCCAAGGTGAATTTCGACAATGCTTAGAATTACAGGTTGAATCTGATTTATTTGTACAATTACAAGTTATCTTCTTTTTAGTCGAAATCAAAATATTCTCAGGTTTCATATCACGATGAAATATTCCATGTGAATGAATATGATGAAGACCCTTAAGTATTTGAAATCTAAATAATTTTAATTAAATGAGTAAGAATCATAACTTATTTTAAATCATTATAACTACAAAGGAATAAAGCATTGACAATACATGATTGATTGTACAGTACGTTCTTTCAATAATTTCCCTTTTCTATCTTTAATAAATTGATAAAGATTTAATTCCATATGCTCGAAGACGAAATATAATTCTCTTGTCTGCTGTATAAAAAATGCTTCTGAAAGTGATATAACGTTTGGATGTGATGGTAAAGATCTGAGTGCCTATCATTTCCAATTGAATTATCACGTGAATAGATCATTCCAAATGGAAGACTTGGTATTAAAAGATTATTAAATACCTTGAATTCACGCAGTTCGCATACTTTTTCCCAAGAAGAAAATTCTTTCTTCATTTTTTTAATGGCAACCTTTTCGACGTGCATTGTAATAAGAAGCAAGAACCAAAAATTGTTAAAAGATTTTAGAAAATGATGAGTTATTTATGTTTTAAATTTTTGATCTGTTCAATCTTATGAGTTCAAGCTATTAAGCTTCTTTATTAATAACCATTTCATAAGGGTTCCTCACATAATTATTTATCCTGGGTATTTTCTGTCACTCATATTCAATACCTTGAAGTTAGATAAAGTTGGAAAGAGAACCCACCACTTGTCCCGTTTGCTTGTGCTGCGCTTGTATGACAGTGCCAAATGAGCCATCCCCCAATTCCTTCGTGATATGATAGTCGTCCATTAATAACGATGTTTTTTGGAGAGTTAAAAATTGTATTAAAGTTTTATTAACGAATTTAATTAAAAGCATTATGTATAAGGGCAAATACTTACTTGGACTCAGATAATCGGACAACGCACGGACATACATATGTGTACCGTTACCATGAAATTCTGTTGGTTGAGTTTGAATGTTGCTGATTTTATATTATTTAAAAAAACGTGGGATGCGCACGTCAAACAATTACTTTTACCCTGCAACTTATTATTCGAGATGCATATCATTATATTGTACATGCGAAAACTTTCCGTATACGGAATTATTTAAGGTAGAACAAATAATAAATCTAATAAACCCACTATTTTTTCGGACAAATTAATTGGTACGTACGTATTATAAAAATTTGTTTATAATTAATAATACATATATTTATTGATTAATTAGAAAAAAAATCATGAATGTCTTGGTGATCTAATGAACGCCAGGCATGCTAAGGGGGATTTTAGATAAAAGGACATAAAGTGTAAAATAATGAACATCATTCGATTTAACGTAGAACGTCATATACACAAAATCAAAACGTTGATTATAAAGATCGGCAAAATTAAAGAATGAAGTAAAAAGATGGAAGAAGGATAATGAAATGCTTGGCTATTTTTATATAATAATGTATTTTATTATTTTAACCAGAATCCTTCGCTTTCCGTTATAGCTCTTAACAATTTTTCTTCCAGCTTCCTTTTTGTACGATATCGATATAGGAAAAGCTGATTAAAACAAGTATGTGCAATTGGAAATCTATGCAAAGATATGTTTCAGAAAGAAAATGGAGTAAATATTATGATTTAATACTTTCCAATTATTGAATTATATCTACCTTTCGCTATCTTCTCCATAATATGATATTTTAAAACTCAAATTCGCACATCCTGTAGCGGGTATCCTATCAGTCCCTGTTACAAACGTAAGCAATTTGCGTTGCGTCATAGGATCCATAGCCTTAAAAATGGCCCAGAAATGTATTATGGTAGCTTCATCTTCTCGGAAACCTTCGTATATAGTTACTGAGCGTAACTGCTCAATTTCCAATGGTTCTGCACTACCACGAACCAAAAGTTCTATTTCTTCAGGTTGGAAAAGCTTGGTATTTAAAAAAAAAAAAAAAAATTAGATAAAAAAAATCATTGCGTATTAAACAGAACGAGAAGGGTTGCTTTTATACATACCGATAATGCATTACCGCTACACACATGATTAAAGCCACGTCTGAATGGATCAAACTGCTTTGCTACTGAATCATTCAATATGAAATTTACATATTTCTCAACATATTCTTTTACAAATAAAAACAGTATATATATATAATAAGCTTTTTTTGCTGGATAATCAGTTAATTCTATTTTAATATTTGCAGCATTTTACCTTTCCTATTAGCGTTGGTTACCGGTATATTTTGTCCATTGGTTTTTAAAGGGACCCTTTTTATTTCATCAAACACTTCGTATTCGCCAACAAAATCTCGACAAAAAGTGGATTCAACGTCACCCTCAAACGTAAGAAGTTGTTCCAACCCTCTTGCAAATGCCTAAAAAAGAATAAGGTGGTCGGTCAATTTTTGCTAGCAAAATTCAGTGAACACAATGAAAATCGGATAAGTTATCTACCGGGCGAAATTCTTTTAAATCCTCCAACCCAACAGGCACATTAAGTAATTTTTTATAACATGCTAATGGAAAATGTACATCCAATATTGTAGAATTATAAATCGCAAGGCCTATCACTACACCGACTAGATAGAACTGATCACTTGATTCAAAGCTGGCAGGATTGAACCAACAAAGCCTGGAGTCTTCATCCCATGTGAACATGCCTATTATTATTATTATTATTTATTATTATTATTATTATTATTATTATTTCATTATTATCTATTAGCTTATAACGTATAAATACTCACCAAACTGTGGATCAAATAAATGCCTCACTAATAATAAAAACCATTCTTTCCGGAGACCACCACCATCTACTCCAACTTCACCCACAAATTCTATCCTTAGTGATTTTTTCAGTTCCATTTCATTTTCAGAAATTTGACTTAATGAGTCTTCAATTAAGTAATCCCTTCGGACTTTTAATATCAAATGCGGTGTTGCAGCTCGTTTTTGAAAAAGAAACGAGAGAATCGCTTCCTAAAAAAGCTAAGTTTCATAAATGTATCCCACATTTCATTTAATCGGGTATAAAAAAAATATATTATACAATCAGCATACCTTTGCTTTTGTTTCCATTTGCCGTTTTGCGTCATACTCCATTATTGTCGTCTTCCCACCCATGCTTACCAGAAATGGATATTGACAAAATGTGAATTTTCTAAAATAGGTTAATATTAGTATAAGTTTATTATTTAGTAAAACAAGTATAAAAGATTATACTAACCCAGAGCGTTGTTCCCATGTATTAAAATCATCTATTAGCGATATGTAATCTACCCTTGTGTTGTAAAACTCTGATATTTGAATTTTTTTCTTTTGTTTATTTGCAGCAACTGAATAACCAGATTTGAAAAGTTTAGTATTCAAATTAACATTAATACAAAAGCAAGTGTTAGTACATACAAAACAACGCCATTACTCTGGCTGCAGAATTAATTTGCCAATCTGATTCATAAGCAAGAGGACCTCCCGGCACAGTAGCCATTGGCTGTTTTGAAAGCCTAAAGGATATGAATAAATTAACAAGTTCAACACGTTTCCGAAATATGTCCGTTGAATGTCTAAGTTTTTTTGAAAAGAAAAAAATTAGTTATTAATTAACCTTGGATAAAAAAATTTCAAAATTTACTTACCGTGCAAACCAGTTGACTAAAAAGTGATGTAGCTCATTACTCAAATTGGATAGTAGACCAAAAACTCTTTGTACAATTTGATGATGATATTGCGACTCTTGAGGAAAATTGTGTTGCGAAAGAAGTGGATTCTAAATTAAAAAAGATAAAATAAAATAAAATAAAATAAAAATTTAAATGACTAAATTAACAAACTATTAAAATTAGGATTTGATAACTAATTAGCAAATACTCGTACAAATTTTGCAAACCTCTAGGATTATCATTAAAAATTTAATGTCTTCTTTTCGTTTCAACATTCTTTTCCAAACAAATAACAAGGAAATAAATACTAAAATTACATTGCTATGTCAAACAGTAAAACTTTTGCAAATATACACCTTCCGGGCCTTTTCAATATGCTTTCAACTGATCTCATCATTGCTCTTATGATATTTGCTCTTATATTTACAGGCTAGAATCAAACATGAAAGGTTAAATTACAATCCATACAATAATAAATTCTCTAATTTGTTATAATTATAACATACCAATTCCATCAAGATTTGATATGCTTCCCTGACTTGATCCAATGCAACTCCGCAATCCTCCAAAGTAACCGGCCTCCCCTTTATGGCCAACAAAATAAAAATAAATCAAACAACATCACGCATTATCATGTATTTAAAAAAAAAAATTGTTAATCAAATAGCATTAGTTAACAAATATTCAATAAATGCTATTAAGAGTTTATGATGAAAGACTAAATTACCGCCTTACATTGCTGAAACTTTCATTCAATGTGGGCCAATTAGAAAATGTCTTTTGTATTTCCTGTTCTAATAATTTATAGTTTGGTCCGCCATAATAGCTGATTAATGCTCGAATTCTATCCAACGTAATGGGATTGATTGGCTCATCTTTGGTGCAAAGAAAAAAATAAATAAAATAAAAATAAAATAAAAATCGGATCATATTCACAATGCTTATGATTGTGAGCTTTAAATTTTGATTCACCACATAATA
>CAJVPY010005912.1:0-11002 GCA_910591965.1 Dentiscutata erythropus | reverse complement strand
CTGTGAGCTAAGCGACTAAGCGACTGAGCGACTAAGCAACTAAGCGACTAAGCGACTATATAGTTAAGCGACTAAGCAACTAAGCGACTAAGCGACTAACCGACATGTTAATAATAATACAAGATAATAATAATAATAATCTAAGATAATAATAAATAATAAATAATAAAATAATAAACTAATAATTAATTCATTCTATAACAATATATATACAGTAATATTAATTAAAATTACCGGTATTGGATCGATAATCATAATGATTAAAAAAAAAAGGTCCTGTATTGTAACTTTTCACCCACCTGGTATATTTCTAGAATAATATCCAGGCCTTTTTCATAGGGATATTATAGCAGGGTACTGTAGTCAGTGCTATACTGTAATTTACTTTATTTGTATTAATTTAATTTTATAATGTAAGTTTAAAAAATATTTATACTGGGTGGTTGAAAAGTCTTTATATAGGTTTTTTTTTTCTTAATCACTAAAATAGTAATTATTGCAATATTATATATAAATTGTAAAATTTATTAGTAATTTTTAGTATAGTAAAGTGCGAAATATTTAACATTAATTTTTAGTAATGAGATGATTTAGAATTAAGGCTCATCGAATTAAATTAGTAATGCATTTATTTCAAAATCAGCGATTCATAAATCTTATTTAATTTGATTTGTAAGCTTATTTATATAATAACTTTTGTAATTATGAATTTTCTTCAAGACTTGATATCTTTTCATATATATTTTAAAATGCTTTATATTTCCGATTGACAATTACATATTAAAAACATAAATCGTATTTTAGAAGTATTAATAGAAAAATATTCTAATATACTCATAAAAATATAGCTAATATTTAGAAAGAAAATTAATGAACTGTTGGAACTATTGCAAACAATTAAATTAGATCGATATTTTATTATTCATTAAAAGACTATTAAGTTTTATGATTTTTTTCAAGTTTTCTTCTTTAATAGTTTGTTTAAAAGTTTTTTGAGAGATATATTAATTTGAAAATAAAATATATAAAAAAAGTTGCTCATTTTATCTCCAGATAACTTTTATTTCTTTTTCTGATTTCAAAATTTTAGAACAGAAATAGGACATTTTGTATTTCTACTTATTTTCAAATTAAGTTAATTATGAATTACCCCAATATGTTAAATTGTAAAGATTATTAAACTTAAATAAATATATTTGTTTTTTTAAAAAAAAATATTATTTTTTGTTATAGCTTCAAAAAGAATTATATTATGCAATTGAGACTTGAATTTAGTAATAGTTTCTATAGAAAAAAAATTAGCTTATATGTAAATTTTGCAATAAGTAGTTTTTTTATTTTGCTACTATATCTATCTATTATAAATTACTCTAATAATATTTTTAAAAAAATTTAATTATTTAAATATATATATCACATTATGTAATATACTAATTAATTACATGTATATATAACAATAGTCATAAATCAGTATAACAAAATTTTATATAATGAAATTTTGTTAAATTAATACTAGAAAGGTAGTTATATAGACCAAATTTCAAGATATAGTTGATTTGATTTTTTAAAATTTTCTTATACAAATTAATTTGCATATTACATCTAATTTTTGAATTTGATTGATAAATTATTAGAATATAATATACAAGCACATTGTATAATATGATATCTAATTAAGTCTTATAAATAAATATTGTAGTAATTCCTGTGCATTATTGTACGAGTTTACAGCTAGTAATTATCAAAAAAAAGATACTAATTTTATTTTAAAGTGTATAAGGTAGATATGCCTAATTTGGTATAGTTAAGTTCTACAATATATATTATATACCATATCAATTGAATTAGATAATTTTGGTATCATTCAATTTGTTATATCAAGACAAATCAAATAGCACCAAAATCATCTAATTTTGATTGTTCAATCATAAAATATCACTTTTTAAAAGTTTATCTAAAAACATAGTCTTATTTTAGTACAGTATTTAATTTGGTGTATTAAATATTTCTAATATAATAGTTTATAAACTATTGGTTAGAATCATATAATTTGGTACTATTAGATTCATCTTACTGAAATGAATCGAATAATACCAAAATCACATAATTCTAATTAACAGTTCATAAGATATTGTTAGTATGTCGAATTAGACACTATGCCAATTAGATATATTTACCTTATATATAGGCTATTTTGGTTAAATAATAATACCTTGCAAACTATTGATTAGGAATCATATAATTTTGGTACTATTCAATTTGTCTCAATAAGGTGAATTGAATGGCACCAAAATCACATGATTTTGATTAACAGTTTGTAAAATATCATTAGTGTACTAAATTAGACACTGCTAAATTAGGTGTATATATACATCAAATTTTTAATTATATATTTCAAAACTTATTTTAGATTAATATAACTATCTTTATATTAAAATTTTTTTATAATTTTTAAATATAATATATTTAGTATTTAACTTTGTATATTAATATTATATATTTAGTATTTAACTTTGTATATTAATATTATATAGTTTTCTATTATATACTTATGAGAACACAATAATTATTTTACTATTCTAAAAAAATTTTTAATAGTAAACAGTAAAAATTTATACTGTGTACAAATTTATAATTGTGTTCTTATAAGAACTTCAAGAACACAAATTTCAAACACTGGTAGTGAGTCTTGACAATAAAAAATTTAAGTATTCCAATAGATATTCTTATAGAATTTTACTAAAATATATTTATGGTGTTTTACATCATAGTTTTCTATTTCTCAAAAATATACTAAGTAAACAGGATTGGATATTCTAAGTAAAAATATTTAGAACTTCCAAAAACCTTACAAAAACTGAAATTAGAACCTTTTTGAATTTTTACAAAAATATCTTGATACCTACTTAACCAAATTTGAAAACTTTTTTTTAATTGTAGAATTATAAATTTTGTTTGGTAGGTATTAAGATATTTTGATTAAAATTTAAAAAATTAAAAAATTATTATAATTTACATTGACAAGAGTGTAAAAATAACAAAAAAGAAACATAAAAATATTAGCTTCTAAAATTTTTTATACTAAAATTTAATTTTATAAAAGCTTTTATATTAAAACTATCTCTAAAGCTATAGATAGGTTTTAGCTAATTTTTATTATTAAATATATTAATTTTTAATTTTTATATTATTTATAATTTGGTTAAACTTTTTATATAACTTAAATTTTTTTGTTATTAAATTATAAAAACTTAGTATTTTTTTAATTGAAAATTTTAATTTAATTTATAAAAATTAAAGGGTTAATTACTAAACTATAAAATTTGTTAATTAAAACATTATTAAGATTAAAAAATTATTTAATATTGAATTAATGGTTTTTTATGTTTGAGTAGTAACTAACAATCAAATATTATTATTTAAGTATATATTAAAAATGTTGTACATGGGACAATTTTGGAATTTTTTCAAATTAAATTTACTCAAAATTTTATCAAGATAATCTATTTAATTTTTTTATAAATGAATCCAGCACCAAAAAAAAATATAATTATATATTTTTTTAAATTACTTTATTATTGATTATTTAAACTTGGGACATATGCTTGGACGATTTTGAACAATCTTGGATGTTGGACGTTGGACATAGTATACGCGTCCCACGTACAACACTGCATATTAATACTAAATTTTATGCATTCGGACGGTATTAGTTGTATATAAATTACTTTATAAATTTGGTATAGCTATAAGATGTGAATTATAGAAAATAGTACCAGGTACGTACGTAATTCTTACGAGTATGTACGTACTGTACGTACGTATGTACGTATGTCGTATGTACGTACGTACAACATATGTTAGTGATACAAAATTATATGTTTAATGCATCAATGGTTATCGATAGTTATTTTTATGTTTTTTTGATTCATTTCAATGGCTAAATTATTGCCGCATCAAAAATGAAATTTGAAGTCCATGTATCCCCACATCTACGCAAGTAGTGTTGCCAAACATGCATACTCACAGTACGTACTTGTGTAATTACATGATACAATGGTACGCATTAATTTAGTTATTTACATGCATTTCATTACATATTTCTTTAATTAATGAATTTTTTAATAGATGCCGAATGTTAATAAAATAAATAAATGTAAACTGAAATTCATTTATTAACCAGACATAAATCAGTATAATGAATTGAAATTCGGTTAGTTAAATACTTTATATAATGTATTAGATATTTATTTATTTATTTTATTTATTTATTTATTTTTTTAAAAAAAGCTTCATGGTTTACTTGGGTCTTATGTAGTTTATAATAAATTAGAGATCATATGCTAAAATAATAATTTTATAAAACTTATAAATAAATCAATAGTAGCCGCAGGCTTATAGAATGTGCATACATACAAGCATAAAATAACGATCTTAAATAATTCTTTGTTAAAAGATCGTAAAATCTGACATGTGATTATTGTTCTTAAAAGTTCTCATCGTTAAACGATCTTCGCTAGTTCTACGTTAATTATAATAATCTCATGCCTTATGTTACATGCATTTTCTAAAAATTACCACCAGAATAATATATACATATATATATGCACTAGAAGACATTACAAAATGATAATCAACACGCATATTACCTTACTGGGTAATTATCCATTTCTCATTCTTAACACCGCAAATTCTAACAAAGAGCCATTTTAAAGTTCCTATTGATAGTAATTATGCTAGGTGCTACAGAAGCTGTGTATGCACAGATTCATAGATATTAAATGTGGGGAAGCGATAAAGTTAATAATGGGACCTTGTCTTGTTAGCCATATTTTCTCTCCTACCTATAAATCGGAAAAGGGCGAAATATTATAATAAAATATATACAGTATAATATGCCAAATTGCTAATTACGAACAATGTTGATATTCTCAAGGAAAATATAATTGTAGATAATCAGATCACTGTTTCAATCGGCATAAAATAAATAATAGTCTTACACTTTTGTGTTCAAACCTGTTTCAATAATTTAAGAAAGGTGCTTCTAAAGCACTTAACCGAAAAGGCTAATCGCGAAAAAAAGAGAGACACCGATTTGAAAAGAAGGCTTGCATTTTCATTTATGCCTTGAGTTTCATTCTGCAATAATTTCAGTTAGGCAATCTATTGATAAATAAGATATCCTTGGCAAAAGTTCCAAAATGACAGTGAATTCGAAGGACCTTTTACAAATTTACTTAATTGTCTGATTGTGGTAACGCCAATTTCTTTCAATGACATGGATGATTAGCGCACAAATTTAATTACAGTAGTTGCTCTTCAACAGTCACCTGTAGCACTTGTACATTATTTAACTATCAATCGTTATTGTATTTTAATTCCATCGTTATATGTTGACGCGTGATCAAATGACAATCTGCATGCGCAGCGCGGACATCATGTGATGTGTTATGGCATGACTTTTTCGCGTTTAGATACTGTATAATAAGTCGTTACTACGATGTTCATATAGACGTTGACGCGTTTGGATCTATCTGATTTTTGTCGAATGGTAAATTAAAGTGCGGAAATATAGATGACGATTAGGAGAACAGTAATGATTAATTCGAGTGTTTGAATTATGCGTTTATCAGTATATGAACATTATATTTAAATTTCAAATTACATAGTTTATAAAAACATATTTCGAGTTGTAACGAATCTGCTGCAGTCGATTAATATAAAGCATCAAAATCTGTTATAAATCTCAATCTGCAGGAATGTTATCACATGCGCATCAAATTCGCGATCGTTTTTTTTTTTTTTTTTTGGAAGTTAGATAATATTGATCGATATACTATTCACGATCTATTCACTTAAAATATTTCATTCTATGATAAATACTTCCCCACAAAAAAAACCGGAGAAACAAATGCATAATTTCAAAAAAAAAAAATTAATTTTTATTTGTAGCATCTGTTTTCTACATATCGGTATAGTATTTTGCATAATGATCTTTGCAGAACAATATTCCCCACAAATAAACATTTAATTTAACATTAAATTTCTCACACAAAATCAATTCATACCTGAATATTATTTAAGATATCTATAAAATTTGTTATTTAAAGTTACAATTAAATTTGTATATAAACATACCGAAAATCGAAATCAGTTTTTTGGTTCTGATTTAGTCAGCGCAGTCGATACAATATTGATATGATCTGCTGGCACACTAAGGTCACATGAAGATAATAATGGACTTTATTGATTGGATGCTAGGTATAGTTGACATCAAATTTACGGAATTGCAGCATTGCGACGCATTCGGATTAGGTTGATGCGCCATAAGGGCTGGATTTAAATTTATACTTTAATTATTAATACTGTAGCGGAAAATACGTATACAAACCAAAAATTTTGTAATTATTTTCTTGGCATCTAATTCTTATTCCAATTCAATCCATTTTTATTTAAAAATCGACATTTTGTCCATTAACAATGATAAAGAATCGTATTTTCATAAATTCCTTAAAAAAATATGTAACATTAGTGAGATCTTATTTATTAAAGTGGAAAAGGTAACGCTAAATTCAGAAACTAGATATTATTACTATGACTTATATAATTATTACGAAAAACTTGAGCCTCAAGAAGTTCTGTATTTGTGACGCTACAAAAGCCGCAACTGGAATTGGAATTTAAATTTAGATATATGGGTTATGTCAATAGAAACCAAGTAAATATATATATTTTAATAAATTTTTTTAACTTTAATAAGCAAAGATAACAAGAACATAGCCAAGTTTAATAAAAATTTAATTCTGCAAGTCTGTAGTATTTTTGTTTATTTTAACTGTTAAAATTTAAAAGTTTACGTATTATAAAAAAATTTGTTTGATTTCTATTGAAGCAAACGAATTGTAACTTGTTGCCTATACCTAGCTGTAATGTGATCAATTTTAGCAAGTGATTCACTTATTGCTGTTTGCAAAATGGCGTGATTGTAAAGTGCGTTTTTTGGTCAGATTCAATATATTAATTTCATAAAATTTTGTCGGCCATATCTATGCTCGCTAAAAAAACATAATCGCGCAACCGGACAACAATCAGGTGATTGTTCAAGTGATTGTATAAATCTCATCACTTTGCAAACAGCAATAAATCATTAATCGTCTCCGGGGTACAGCACCTACTCGGGATACCCTGTCCATGCAGTGTCCTACCAATAAGATGGTTTGTTTAAATGTTTATCCGATCTCCTAATCGTTCTTACTTATTTCCGCCCATTATTTTGTTCGTTGTATCACCTTCGAGTTCAGTAGTTCCAGTCAACTGAATTACTATCCTTTGATCGTACTTCCAACTTCTCGTTTGTAAAGCGTTCTCTTCAGATCGGTTTCTTTATAGTTTTAAAATTTTTCTAAGCTTTGCACTTGAATAAGGTTCGCCTATATGAGCGATACATACCTTCCAAAACAGACAGGGCCTCTGAATTTAGTAGCCTTCTCTATTATATTCATGTATAAAATTTCTTGGAATCCTTGAGAAGTCGACGAGTCCCGCAAAGTTTTTCCTTTTTTTCAATTTAGGTAAATGTTTTTTCTTTTGCATTATTTCTTTTTCCTTATCTAATTTTGTCTCTTCTTTTCAAGAACTGACGTCATCTTGTCACCATCGCTATTACAATATCTAAAAATTAGGAACAGAAATTTTGCGAACACATTTTCTCAACCCGCAAACCTCTTCAAATGCATCACTCATATCTGCAGATTTTTGATAATAAAAGAATTGCCTTATGTTCATCTTTTCAATTCCAACATCATAAAGATAACGATATTCAAGTTCATCCATTATATCACTTATATCGGATGGATTTTAATTGAGAAATCGATTTCCATAACACTTCTCCATTTAATGTGTAAAACGATCTGGAGATATAATGTACAGTCAACCCTTGATATAACAAAATAGCTTGTTCTGCACCTTCAATTCATTATAATTTTATAGCATTATTGTTCCATGAAATACCATTCATACGAATTTAAATTGTTGCGTTAATATATATTTGATTAACAATTCTGTATAACAAGAATGGAAATTTTACGGTAAATTCATTTGAAAATGGAACGGAACCACCAAGGTCACGATTACCTCACTTCAGTAACATAGCAAGTTTTTTTTATAGGAGATAACATTTGCATTTACAAACACATTTGGGGTGCAGATGAATCATAGAATTTCATTTGACATAGAATAAGATTAATGGGTAGAAGCATATCGTACATATTTTTACCGGCAATTGTAGCATCCTGTTACATGTATCAATTATTAGTAGTGTCAACAAAAATAACCAATCGAAAAGCTATTACATTTAGATGATTATTTTATAACGTATATTTGCTTTTTAATAAAGAATAGATACATTATTTATCTAATAGATTCTAATTCTTTTCACTAACTTCAATATGAATATTATTATTAGAATTAATTTCAGCAACGGTTATGAGTTCAGGTGACTGCTGGTTAATATAACCAATGAAATTACTAGTATGAATCGTACTATCTTCCACATTATTAAAGCTATTATTGATTTCTATTACAACTTCTTTATCAGATTTTAAAAATTCAGATAAAAATTCAGTACTATTTTTCCATTTTAAAATGGTTTCATAAATTTCCATAGCTGACGGTCGTTTTTCTGGATCTTTATCCCAACACATTTTTAAAAGATTTACATAACATGGCACCGTACCTTTAAGAATAGTTGGTTTCAAACCTTCACAAATTTCTATTGCTAATCTTAAATTATCATCTTTATATTCAGAAAATACAACATTTCCTGAAGAAATCTCCCACATAATCATTCCAAAAGAATAAACATCTGATGCTTTGGTGAATGATTTTCCTTGCAAAACTTCTGGCGCCATATATGGCAAAGCTCCATAAATTCCTCCTGATTCTTTATCTAATGTTTTATTAACCGATGTTGCAAATCCTAAATCACCAATATAAGCATTATATAAATCTTTCTGAAATATATTGTCACTATGTAAATCACAATGAATAATATTATTAGAATGAATAAGTTGAAGATCGAATGCAATATAAGATAATAATTCTAATTTTTTCTCCCATTTCATTTGCACAACTTTATGAAGGTTCTTACGTAAAGATCCCATTTCTGCATATTGCATAACTAAAATATAATTATCAGTGCCTTCATCTTTTGATATTCCATGGCATTGCAAGAACGTTGGGTTTTTATTTCCAATATTTGAATATGCGATTAACTTTAAATAATAATCATTAATAGCTGAATAGTAATTATGATTGATTTATAAAACTTAGGATTATTAAATATTTACCTCTTTTAAGAGTTCCTCACAGATATTTTTTGATCCATGAAACAATTTAAGTGCAACCGTTTTATTTAAAGTACCAACACCTGTGATTGTGCGTTTCCAATTAGCAGCATATACGGTTGCAAACCCGCCTTTTCCAATTTTTCTTCTAAATTCTAATTCATTAAATGGAATCCATGATATTAATAAATTATTGCCAGATAATAGTACTTTTAGAGAATCATTAAGATTTTCATAATCAACCGCCTTTTGAAGATCATTCCTTTTCGCTTTTTGTAGCCATTCAATAGCTTTTTCCTGATTAGGTGGTGTTCCATAACCATTTCGATAACATAATCCAAGTTCATATTGTCCACTGTAATACCCATTTTCTGCAGATCTTAAATACCATTCAAACGCCTTTTTTTCATCCTCTATAGTGCCTATGCCAAGCCGATAAAGCAATGCAAGATTATATTGTGCAGTGGAATTGCCACCTTCAGCAGATTTCAAATACCATTCAAATGCCTTTTTTTCATCCTTAACTGTACCTATACCATTTTCGTAGCAGAATCCAAGTTCGTTTTGTCCAATCGAATTGCAACCTTCAGCAGATTTCAAATACCACTCAAATGCCTTTCTTTCATCCTTAACTGTGCCTATACCATTTTCGTAGCAGATTCCAAGATTGGTTTGTCCATTCGAATTGCCACCTTCAGCAGATTTCAAATACCACTCAAATGCCTTTTTTTCATCCTTATCTGTGCCTATACCATTTTCGTAGCAGAATCCAAGATTATCTTGTCCATCTGAATTGCCACCTTCAGCAGATTTCAAATACCACTCAAATGCCTTTTTTTCATCCTTAACTATGCCTATACCATTTTTGTAGCACCTTCCAAGATTGTTTTGTCCAATCGAATTGCCACCTTCAGCAGATTTCAAATACCACTCAAATGCCTTTCTTTCATCCTTAACTGTGCCTATACCACTTTCGTAGCAGATTCCAAGATTGTTTTGTCCATTCGAATTGCCACCTTCAGCAGATTTTAAATACCACTCAAATGCCTTTTTTTCATCCTTAACTGTGCCTATACCATTTTTGTAGCAGGTTCCAAAATTGTTTTGTCCATCCGAATTGCTACCTTCAGCAGATTTCAAATACCACTCAAATGCCTTTTTTTCATCCTTAACTGTGCCTATACCATTTTGGTAGCACCTTCCAAGATTGGTTTGTCCATTCAAATTGCTACCTTCAGCGGATTTCAAATACCACTCAAATGCATTTTTATCATCCTTGGTTGTGCCTATACCGTTTTCATAATAGAGTCCAATATTATATTGTCCATCAGAGTTGCCATCTTCCGCAGATTTCAAATATAACTCGAATTCAATTTTTTTATTCATATGTCTTTTTAATTAAAAAAAATATGCTAAATAATAACTTCATATATTTTGCAGTATAATTAAAGTTTAGAAAGTACTGAGAAAGATGCTACGTCTTACTAGGTACAGTATATATGTAAATAACCCTTATTGTATACTTCTTATGTGAGTACCTAGCCATTTTCATGCCTGTTATTGGGTCATTTCTAATACATGATGTTAAGGGCGAAAACGGCGAGTCTGTCGCTAAAAGACCAGAAATCTCGCGTAACGTCGGGGATAGGCTTTAATAG
>CAJVPY010005911.1:0-11003 GCA_910591965.1 Dentiscutata erythropus | reverse complement strand
TCTCTCTTGTGTTAATAAGTTATTATTGTTATTGTATTTCCCCACGAACTGCCTTAGAGAAGAGTATAGTTTCTTAACGAGAAAAGAAGCTATACTTACCTCTTGGACACCACATATATATACAAAAGGATTCCCTGTGCCGTGTCGTCGTTATTGAGTAAATTAAGAAGGCTTTACTCTGTAACAGTATAAAAAAAAGTTTTAGATGCACGCACGCCACATTTGGAGACCCCAATTTTTATAAGTAATTTGAGTCACATTTTACTATGATTATTCTCTAGTTGACTGGTGGATTACCAATTAATATTAAATAATAAAATTGCCTCAAAATTTTTTAAATCTTTTTCACTAAACTCTTCATATCTACTTATAATATATATATTGTTTAAATTCTTATTTTTTATCAAATTATCTAAAACAAATATTATAATTTTTATAAGATTACAATATTTATTTGCTATATTAGCAGTTTGTATTTTATTTTTAATCCAGAATGTCTTGAAATATTTACTAATCTATAATCTATTTTATCTAATATTAAATATGCATATTTGGATTTTAAAAGATTACAAGTATAAGTAATTTGATAGTTATACAGTACCAGACAGCAAGAAACATCTAATTTTTTTTAAAAGCACCAAATTTTGAGATTTATACTCAAATCTGATTGGCTATTTTCTTGTATAACAAGCCTCTGATTAGTTAAAAATCTATGAAAACAATTTTTTTATATATTAAATGCCAAATTTTTTATTATATATAAACTTTAGGCTCTAATAACTTTTTAAATTTATAATGAAAATAAAAATTTGTCTTACAGAATTGTAGCTTAAACTAAAAGCAATAAATCTGTAAGATGGATCATTGTAGCTGATGCTGAAAACAGCTGATACTGAAATTTGGGGTCTCTATTTAAATCTATAATATCTATTAAAATCCATATATACTTTTTTATTAATAAAACTACCCTACTAACTCTAACCTAACTATGAAAAAAAAGTGTAAAAAAAAGGCCCAAAATTTTTTTATAATTTTATAATAAAATATGAAAAAAATTTAGCATCAGCCATTTTCAACATTAGCTGCAACAATAATTTATAATAAATATTAAATAATTATTAAAAATATATTATAAATAAATTAATATACTTACAGTTTCCCTATTAAATAATTGCTTTAACAAGTTTATATCAATATTATTTTTTAATTTGTGAAAAAATAACTTCCACTATCATTTTTATCCCACCAACGGCTACATCCAATAAACTAGCTTTCAGAAGCCTGATTATCATGTTTATTGCATTTTTGTATAACAAAATTGTCTTTACAATTACTATTATTAAAAGGGCATTTTATTTCGATAATAGCAAGATATTTACTAAATATAAATTATTAATTAATATTAAATAAATCAAATATTAAAACAAAATTTTAATTAAACCAAATTATAAATACTTACATATATATTTGCATTTCTATAGATTTTTGATTATTTAATATTGTATTTTCTTGATAAAAATCAGTATCCATATTGACTTCTTTGTGTGAATTATTTTGAATTTTAGTGCATGCAAATTCACATCATTTTATACCTTGACAAGTTTGATAATATTTATGTACATCACAGTCTAAAAAAGTATACCATACTTTTGTATTACTGCCACCACTAGGATGGCCTCTTTGATATTGCATCTAGAATTAAAATATTTATTAAATATAAAATATAGTTATGCAAATTTATTATAAATAATTTATACTTAATAGTATATTATCAAAAAAAGCATTATATGATTCCCAAGATTCTGTATTGAATATAATTGCAATGCCTTCTTCTGAAGTAGGTAAATATTCTATTGGCAAGGCAGAATATCTAATTTCTCCAACTCTCAAATTTTCAGTAATTAAATTAATTAAGAATGAATTGTTTTTATAATCAGAGTTTATATTATTATGGTTAGCCGCTTTTACCTTAATAAAAATTTTTTGTTATTTTTTTTTAGAGAATTTCTAAAATTACACTAGTGTGTACACACGGGTATTAATTTATTGATTTGCAAATCCATGTAACATATAAATTTATAAAAAAAAACTACTTAATATTAGGGTTAGAGTTAGAGTTAGAAGTTAGGGTTAGAGTTAGGGTTAGGGTTAGAGAGTATTTTATACTAAAATTTTGTGTAGATTATTTTTTGTTAGAACCTTCAAAGTAGTTTCATAAGCAAAATTTTAAGAAATTTTGGGTAATAACAATACCCCGTGTGTATACACTAGTGTACAAATAGCAATTCTCTATTTTAATTTTTTATAATTATTTAAAATTTTATTAAGAATATGCTCTCTATTTTAAGCTAAAATAAAAATTTGAAATATTTATTATTTATAAAGATTATAATTTAAATTTAAAATTATTAAAAATAATTAATTTAAATTTAGTCAATTCTAAAATTTTATTATAAAAAAAATTTTAAAAAATTCAAATTTTTATATATTTTTAAAGAGAAAAACTTTTTTACTCTTTATAAAGTTAAAATTTTATTTATAAAATTATAAAAATTTTTTAATTAAAATTGTTTTTTAAACCAAATTCTACAATTTGTATCAAAATTATAATATACTTATTCTTAGAATTTTAAAAAGTTTATTAATGAGTAAAAATAAAATTTTGGTTTTTTCTAAAAAAAAATTGATTTTTAAAATTTTTACTATATAAACAACATTATTTTTTTTTTTATAATTTTAAAATAAATATTACTATTTTATAATCCTTATTTTTAAATATAATTATATAAAAATTTTTTAAATATTTTAAATTTTAACAAAAATTGATCAAATATAACAATTTTAACAGCCAAATTTGCCCGCTAACTTATGACGGCTTAAAGGATAAGCTTTTTAAAAACTATTTATTATTAAATATAATAAATTTGACCTCTATAATTAGCACACTTCTCTATAATCACGCTTTTTTGTATCCCGTGGGTGTGATTATAGAGAGTTTGACTGTAAAATTTTTGCAAAAAGTTTTTTTGTAAGGCCCAAAAGATATCAACATATTCGCGTGCATAAAATCAAGATTATTAAAAAAAAAAGTCAAGATTCTGTATACAGTATGACCTCTCTAAGCGCACGCCTTTGTAAATTCTTTCAAATGTATGGTCCCAACTTATATATTTTGCTCTCTATAAATGCACTCTTTTAAGTGCACGTTTTGCTTTTTTTTTTCTACTCGGGGGTGCATTTAGGGAGATCTTATAAGCTTAATTTTGTGATATATTTATTTTGAGTACTTTTTTAATTAATTACAATTTATATAAAAAAAAACTAGCCATTTATAACATAACAATTAGTATCTAACAAACAGAATGAAAGAATTTAGCAAGTATCGTCGATTTTTTGGGTTTTCATTTGCAAGATATGAATTTATTAGCACCGGTATAATAATATCAAAAAAGCGATAGTAATACGTATACGTATGCGATGTAAGTAGCACACATCCCCTTTTAAGTTCCCATTTAGTAAACCATAATAAATATACTTTTTTTTTTTTTGTACACCAAATATTTCGTAACAATACACAGAAAAAAATAATGCAGAAGAATAAAATCTCTTTTTCCTATGTATTGGCGTATAACCATATAGATTTATGCTTTCTCATGATTCACATGAATGCAAATCAAATATATTGTTATAGAAAAATAAAACAATATCAAAGTAATTGGTGCAGTGCATTCGTTTTTCTGTAACGTCTGTATAATCACAAGACTTTCTTATTTTAGAGTCACGACACTATTCTAAAAGCAAATAGTTACACATTAATTTGGTACTTTGTAACGCTAATGGTCTATTAAGAAATGTTGAAGTGGTTGTTTTGCCTATGATTTACATGAGAAGATTTTCTCTGAATGTCATAATAGGATAACTGGGCTAACAGAAAACTGTTGTACGATGATAAAACTCCGGTTTTGTCATGTTGTGAAATATCACATGTCCTCACGGTCAAAAAAATAATTAAAAAGCGCGGCCATTTTTTTTCTACGATCCAACAATAAGCAATTGGATCATATAAAATTTTTGACATTAAAAAAATCACAACTTTGTAATATAATGAGTTCTGATACTGAGAAAACAGTTGATGATTTAGTAGTAAATGCAAAAGACAATCAACACATTTTAAAAAATGATGATATTAAAAAGAAAAATGTTGTCAATGGAAAGACGCCAAGTGGTGAAGGTATTGTATATAAAAAAATTCAAGTTTAAATATAAATTATGTTGAATCGTGCGATTTTTGATACGCGTTACAGCATTTTATAATCGCATAAATTATAGATTTAGAGCAGATACTTTAATTTAAAATTATCCCTCTTGTGTGCGCCCATTGTTTCATCATTTTCATCATTATTATTTCTAAAATATATTACTACTTACAGTTTTCAAAGTACCGCAAACCGCTGACATGTTAACCTCTGTTTTCGAACCTAATTCTAAAAAATCCGCGTTCGATGTAATAATCCTGGCAATCATGGGTTTTCAGATCGTGTTATTTTTTGTTCTTCCATCACATATCAAACAATGGGCTTTCTTATTTCTTTTCGGACTCTGGAGAACTGCGTACAATGTTGGACTAGGCATGTTACTGAAATATCAAAGTGATAAACATGTATTAGTATCGTGGGTCAAACGTTTAAAGATCTTTAATAAAAAAGAGGGTGGCAAGTTGTATAAGTTTTTTAAAGAGGAATTGAGTGTTAAAATGGGTGATGATTATAATTTTGATGTAAAAAATTTTTTTTCAGCTGTTTAGCATATATATATTTTTTAATACTAAACTCAATTTTACTAATGATATTTTTTTGACTTTATTGTATATAGGATGTTCCTTTAGAGTTTAACACATGGCTGCTCTTCCGTCAACTAGTTGATCTTATTCTTTTGAATGATTTCACCACATATATTTGCTTTGCACTTGCTAATTTTAATATTCCTGAAAGTTCTGGCATCATTATGAATATCCTGCGTTGGGTTGGTGGTCTATTCTTGTTATGGTTCAATATTTGGGTGAAAAGAGATGCACATCGTGTTGTCAAAGATTACGCTTGGTGTGAGTGTTTTTAGGTTCACTTTTTTTAAAAAAAATATATATATTTTTCGATTAATCATAATTTGTGTACATTATAGATTGGGGTGACTTTTTCTTCCTTGTTGATCAATCACTAACATTTGAGGGTGTATTTGAATTGGCACCACATCCAATGTATTCAGTTGGATATATAGGTTATTATGGCATATCTTTGATGATGGCTAGCTATACTGTGTTATTCGTAAGCTTGGTAGCTCATGCTTCACAATTAGCCTTTTTATCATTAGTTGAAAATCCTCGTAAGTAAAATAAAATATATATATATCTGACTTGTTCCGATTTAATTCATATAGTTTCTATTTTCTCATTTGTACTCAGATATTGACAAAATATATAATCCACCAACGCCTCTTAATGCTAAACTTTCAAACCAAATCATACCAAATACTCATTCACAAATATCTTCAAATGAGTCCATCAAATCTTCTGCTCCAGATTTATCCCCTACATTAAACTATCACTTTCGTGATCTTATAGTTTTTAAGAATTTTGACCTTTTACGTTCAAATGATCTTTTTGTTGCCATTATTATATTCTATACTACTGTTATCCCATTGTTTATTGTCGGCGTTTCTGATAACTTTGTTAAACTTTTCTTTATCACTCAATGTGTTGTATGGAGGATATTTCATTCGTACATATTAGGTGTTGTTTTATTTTATCAGAGCAAAGAAAAACTTTTGACAAAACATTATATTAAATTTGGTGGTACTGTAGGTGATGCATTTGATAATTGGAAGAGGTGTGTGTGCTTTATGTTCATACCAATTAATAACTTCCGTTATTCGAATTACTTATCTTTAATATTTTTTTGTTTAATTCTCAGCACATATAATCTTTCTTTATGCATGACGTATGTAACGTTTATTTCTGCTGCTTGGAAAATGTATTACTTTCCTGAAGATTGGACCTATGGTATGGTATTATTGCGCCATGTTTTCGGTGTATTATTGATAGCTTTACATATATGGGCATCAGTTTCCGTGTTTGAAGTTCTTGGTGATTTCGGTTGGTTCTATGGTGACTTTTTCCTTGATAATTATCCGACAACATTATATTACAATGGTATTTATCGATTCTTTAACAATCCTGAGAAACTTATGGGTCAAGCTGCATTTTGGGGTATCACTCTTATGGCAAATAGTTGGCTTATTTTTGGCTTGGCGTTATTTGCTCAAATTTCAAACCTTTTGTTCTTGCGATATGTTGAGAGTCCGCATATGAAAAAATTATATGGTGACAAGATTCGTAAAGAAGCCGGTGTCATTAAGACAATAAAGCGTGCCAAATTTCTTCAAGGGAAATTTGGTGAGGATGTTGTTCATGAGATTCAGGCGGTTGAACGAATCGTTAAAGAAGTTGCTGAAAAGATTATGAAAGAAACAGCTGAAGTTGCTGGTGTATTTGTGCAAGCAGGTAAACCGAAACTGAATGAAGTTGTATCTGTGCTTAAGATATTTAGGGTTTCGAGGAATAGATTTATGCTTAGGTACAGGTCCTTTTTATCTATAAGTCAAAAAAAATTTTTTATAGTCTCTGCATATTCATTTATATATTTCTAATTTACTTAGTCAAATTAATAAGGGTAATAATCTTAAACATTACTCAATTGCGATCTCACTTCCGGAAGATATGGCAGATGATAATCGAAAAGCGAAACCAATAGTATTTGAGCTTGGAAAACCAATACATATATCATGGACGGCACCCAAAAGTCATTCACACCGAGATTGGATTGGAGTATATAAGGTCACTTCCAATTCGTCTCAAGCAGTTACAGCCGTTTCAAGTAGAGGACGATTTGTTTACGTGTCATCTGAGGAAGAGGATGGAGAATCAAATCTCCATTCGACCGCAACTAGTTATGATGATGATAGTGATGATAATGAATTTGTTGATAGTGGTGAAGCGTGGTTTAAAGGTGATCTTTTACCATGGGAAGTGGGTACCTACGAGTTTAGGTATCATCATGATAACAGATATGATGTCATGGCCATTTCCCAGCCATTCGAAATTGTTGGTAAGTTTGAAATTTATAATATTAACAACATTCAGATTTGTTTATTTGTCTACAACATTTTAAATTTTCATTCTTTTTATATGAAATTATTATAAGCGAATTGCACATCAGATGATCTTCATGTTATCGAACAAACAGTTCTCTCATTAGTACAAAGGGTTCTTCTTGATTCTGATAGTATACATATTGCAAACGATGAATTCTCTGAGAATAAAATTCCACGTACTACAAGTGATGATTACATACTCATGAAGGAAATCCACGCCAAACGTATTGTATATGGAATTAAGATGATGTTTGGTGTAGATTTTGCATGGGAAGTTGTTAGTGTTGATGCAAATGTAGGAAGATTAGCACAACGGGTATGCATTTTATATATTTATGCTTTTTTTATCATCAATTTATTACAACTAATGTGCTTGCATGTTTGTTTTTACGTTTTGATAAAACACAATAGATATATAAAGCAAAACTTGCACTTAAACCATTCCAAATAGCGCATCAACACGAATAAGAACATAATATAGGCTAGGTGCTGAGAAAAGTGACCAAATTGATCTTCGGAAAATCAATTATGTTATAAATCTTATAATAAATAAGAAAATGCAAACTTTAAAGAGCTATACTGAAAAGTTTTATTATACAACTACTTTTGTGTCTTATTCTAAATTGATTTATGTAAAAAAATCTCTTTTGAAAAAATTGTCAATTTGGTCCCTTTTTCTAGAGCCTAGCTCATATATATAATTTAAAATAGGTATCCTTGTAGAAATTCTGAAATTGGTACAACTTCATTATATTTAGAACAATAAGTTCGGTAAATGCATCCACATAATTGACATCGCATTTCATCAGGTTGCGCGTTGAACATCATAATGTTACGTGTTTTCTAATATACTTTGGATTTATAGAATTTCTATAGTCGTTATGTAAGCAACATTCGTCTCAATTAGAAGTTTTTAAATCTGATTTGGTGGCATCATAAACCACAGCGATATGACTTTTACACCTGTTATAATGACACGTAATTAAGACATTTCTCTTGTATTTATTATTTGTGTTTCATATGTATATTTAGACAATAAATAAAAAATCCTTTTAAAGGTTTGCGAAAAAGTAAACTGTGTTGAAAATTTCTTTGCATAGCCTGGTAATTGGTCAAAAAGATGGGCATAGGAGGTTAAAAATTGTTTAATCGTTTAATTCGGCCTGTATTAGTGTTATTTAATAATTTTGGCCAATGTTGTAGAACCAATATGCAAATATATATTTTGCACGGTCAAATTTTTAATGGTTTTACAATTAGTAGAACCATAAAAAAACATATATATACTGTACATAACTTTAATTAGAAAGTTAACTTAGTGAAAAATTGCATCATAATATAAGTAAGGGGAATACTTATTATATATATGGGGTCTTTGCCTTGAAAATCGAGTTACGGAATATAGTAAATCATATGTCCCATACCTGATTTTCAAGGCAAAGACCCCATATAGTATATATTTATAAAAATAATTTTTTTATTTTTCTATTATGATAACAAACTGTGATATTAATTTTCAAAGAAAATTTCTAATTATACTCGAGAGGATTAGAGTGGTTAGGTGAGATACTCTCGGTTATAATTAGAATTTGGATGAATTAATAAAAAAGAAACAAATTTTTTCTAAATTTTGCCAACTTTAAATTAAAATATTTTAACATCTTTTAAAATTAATTAATTTAGTTAGTTATTTATCTTAATAGGTGTCCGTAAGGTGTACTAATTTAGTACAAAATCTTAAATTTAGTACAGTTTTAAAAATTAAATTGTAAAAAAAATTTATTATTATTAACTAAATTAAATTTATCTAATATATAATTATATAATTATATTTTATTTAGATATATTTAAAAGTTAGCTGTCTTAATAAAAATTATATTAGTAAGGAGAGTGCCAGGAATCAGCTAATTTTCTGGGGGCAAAAAAAGTGAAAATTATAATAAAGATCTGACTAAAAGAGAAAGGGTGTCAAAATTTTTGCCAAAATAAAATTAGTTAATTTATAGTACTGTTCTAGGTTTAAAAATTGGAATTAAATTCTTTTTTGTTTATTTTTGTTAAAAATATTAAAAAAAATTACTAAATTATAAATAACAAAAATTTTATTTAATAAAAACCTTTTAATTTTTAAAAAATTATTTTTAAAAATATAATTTAGATTTAACCAGAGGTAAAATTTACTAGCCTAAGAATTTTTAGGGTTGGATTGCAGTTTTAAAATAAAGGAGTTTTATATAACATAATATAGATTTAATATACTGTAAATACAAACCTATAGTTTAGAGGTGTGGTGACTTAGTGTAGTAATCTAGTCATCATATTCTCCAAGTGGTAGATCTAGAGTTTGAATCTCATAGACAATAATTTTGAAAAATAGGCCTGTGATACAGCTAATAGCTATTAATTATTGATTAGATTTAGAAATCTATAATCTTGGTAATACTATTTAGAGTAGAAGCCTTGGTATACAAATAAATCTGGAAGACTAGAATAGCTAAAAACCTATTTAGAAAGTTCCAAGTTAGGAGTAGCAATGATCTTTAACAGTGCCATGGAAAGGCTGAATTCAAACTGGAAACCAAGATTAGAAAACCAAATAACTAGATTCTTAAGTAGAGAAATATACTAGTTGAACTGCTGAGTACTAGATATAGCAAAAAAAAAATATATATACTCTAAAAGTATAGGCCAAGAGAAAGAAGACCATGAACTACTTAAAGCCTGAGCAGACTATTCTCTTTGGGTTGCTAGCTAGAAGTAAGAAAGAGATCAAAAAAAAATCAAGATAAAAAGATAGTCCAAATATAGGTATCAAGATTGTTATAAACCTTATAAGAGTAAGAAGTAAGTAATAGATAACTAATTAGAAAGATTGACAGATCAGATTATGGCAGCATTCTAAAAGATAGCTTGAGATACAAACTTGGTAACGGTAGTACAACAGATACTATAGTTAACCCTCTATAAGTATATTGCATACAAATCATAAAAAATCTTGCATTTAGAGAGGTATTGCACTTAGAGAAGTAAAAATTTATAAGTGTATATATAGTAAAGCCACAGCAAAACTATGCATTTAGAGAGATATTGCATTTATAGAGGTTACATTTAAAGAGGTCTAACTGTAGTTAGGAAGAAGTTACTGAACATGCAAGTGAATACATATGTGAGATATGAATTACTCTGTTAGGTTACTCTAAGGATGTTACAAAAGCTATCATTGAATAGCAAGTTATACCTAGGTTAGGTATAAGTTAGCTAAATTGGGCTGTGTTAATTAAAACAAGGCTTATGGCTTTTTTTCTATTTTGAGAAAATCACATTTAAAATTTGGTATAACAATAACAATGACAATCTATTATTAGTATAATCTGTTTGATCACTATTTGCTAGCCAATTATACAAGTCCTTTTCTATAACTCTGCAGTAGTAATCGATAACCAAATAATCAAATTCTAATTTTAGATCATATTTAATCATATACAGCATTTCAAAAAATAGACATCGACAAAAATTTATTATATAAATTGATGCTTCAAATGTTAAATTATATAGAAGAATATCTACTGGGGTTCTGCAATTTGATTTGATTTGATTTGATTTGATCAAATATTTTATCTCAAATCAAATTCAAATCGAACTAAATTTGATTTGATCAAATTCAAATTAAATAATTATTTGATTTGAATTTGATTATCAAATATTTGATTTGATTTGATCGATTTGAATTATTTGAATTTCACTGACCAATCAAATTTCAAGTAAATACAAAAAATCAATAGTTTTATTTCACACGC
>CAJVPY010005910.1:0-11004 GCA_910591965.1 Dentiscutata erythropus | reverse complement strand
TTTTTTGTGTTCATTTTTGTGCTATTTCTTGATAGAGGTAGCTGCTATTTCTCATGGGAGATAGCTTTTTCTTGTTTAGCCTGTCTGGGTTTATTTTTTATTTTTTTCTCTTTTTATATTTTTTGCTTCCTCTATTTTTATTCCTTATTATTTTCCCTTTTTTGTTTTGTTTCTTTTATGTATGTAAACTCCTTTTCTTCTTGATATACATTCTAGTATTGAAAATACAGATCATTATTTTCTTTTGCTCTCAGTAAAGAAAGTAAGAATGAAGAGATAGGCTCTTGTAGACTGCCAAGGTTTTCTTTATTATATGTAGGTTGGTGTGACAAGTTGCTTTTAGACACACTAGATACAGCTGGGTGATGTTGGGCTTGCAATTTTTATACTATCATTATTCATTCTGTTTAATAAAGTATTGTATTTGAGCTTTGGCAAGACTGTTAAAGAGCTAAAAAAAAAATCATAATAAAAAAGTCACAATGAGGGATTGGGTTTAAAGTATTAGAAAGTGTTAAAAATCAAATACCTATTTTAGTAAAATGAGAAAACTAAAAGATATATCTAACTTAGTACAAAGAACAGAAATTGGTCTACAAATGATCTTTAGCACACATTCTTTAGAAAGGGTATTTAAAAAAGATACAGAGAAAATAAAAGTAACTACATATAAGATACAAGAAATTAAGAAAAGAAAATCATTGGTAGTAGATTGCATATGATAGGAAATAATCTTAATAAATAAAATAGTTAAAGATAGTTTATTTATTGCTATTTTCAAAATGGTTGAGAATAGCAGGATTTACAAAAAAAATTTTTATATAAAAACCCGATTAGTTTAGAACAATGATCAATATACTCGCATAATTGTTTCAATGTTCTAAACTAATCAGGTTTTTAGGTTTTTATATAAAAAAATTTTTTTTGTAAATTTTGCTATTTTTAACCATTTCGAAAACAACAATAAATATAACTTAATAGAGATCTTAGATCAAAATAAAACTTTAGATATTCTAGTTTTTTATACAGATAGCTCACTCGGGTTCTCAAAGAGTAGAGCAAAAATAAAAATGAGATGTGAATTAGTTCAAGTTACAGAAGAAGGCTGCATTATATAGGGTGTTATCTATAAAAACAGCCCTTTTTTGCAATTTTTTGAAAAATGAGTTTTCATTAGATTTATATAAATTTTGACATGATTGATATTTTTCAATTATAAATGAAAGTCAATTTGCATAATAAAAAATCAAGATAATCATAAAAGAAAAATTTCATGAAGTCATATAAGGCCAACACATTATGAGATTGCCTGATAGTCACCTGTTAAATTTAGCCAATCAAAATCAGAAATTAAATTAATCCCGGATCAGTCCGAAAATCAAAACAAATGATTAAACTCAATTATCTCAAAATAAATTATATGTAAAAAAGGGCTGTTTTAATAGACAACACCCCATATGTCAAGTAGCATGTGGAACTAAAAAGTAGTTCTTATCAACAAGGGCAGAGCTTGTAGCAATTCTGGTGGTGCTCCTAGTAACATTTAAAGAAAAAGAAGTTGAGATAAGAACAGATAGTAGTGCAGCTATCTTTGTAATCAAAAAAGGGCTTAAAGCAAATAAAGCAAGACAATGATTTAATATTAAAAATAATAGTTTGATTGCAACAATTGTAGAAATGGTTATAACAAATCAACTAGTTCTCTATTTTACCAAAGTAAAGAGTTACTCAAAAGATTTTTTTAATGACTTGGCAGATCTTAAAGCCAAAGAAAGTATATCTTCTACAGAACTTTTAATTCCCACAGTATTGAACACAAAGGAATTCAAGTTAAGATACAAGTAAAGAAACGAAATCATAAAAAAGACAATATGTTCTTTTGTCAAAATGGTAGATAAAGTGATAAATAGAGTAGAATAGACTTTTGTATATAATAGTCAAAATATAACACACCAAAAAAGAAAAACCTTATACTACTGGCCAATTTTTTATAAACTATTAGAAAGTAGAACCAAGCAGCGAAATCACATATACAAGTTAAATTCAATGCAGCTTTTTGAATTAAAGTATATAAACAATGTTTTACTAGTATTAGAAAAGCTTAACAGATATATACAAAATGGACAAATACATCATATACAAGAAGAAGTCAGAAAATATAAAATATTTAGTAAGCTGCAAGGTATCATGCAAGATATAGAAGAACAAAAAGTCAAGCTGACTCTAAAAGAAATAAAAGAAATACAGAACTTGTATACAAAGAAGAAAAAGATTTTGATCATGATAGGAAAAGAAAATACAGCCAAAGAGCTCCGTAGAAGAGAAAGATGGATAAGAGGCCTAATTACAAAAGAAGATTTCAATGAAATTCAGCTAAGCTTCACTTTCAACAAACAAGCAAAAACTTCATAGTAAGGCTTTAAAAAAGATGGATTAAAAAGATTTATAAAGAGATATAGTATTTAAATAGGTGGGTGAGTGGGTGAAGCATTTTTTTTAAAAAATTTTTTTTTTTAAAAAAAAAAATTTTTTGAGGCGGGAAGTTTTTTAGAAAAAAAAAAAAGAGATAAATCAATTTTTTTGAGCTAGAAATTTTCTAGAGAATGTCTTTTTTTTTTGTAAGCCAATTTTTGATTCAATAAAAATGAAGTTTTTAAAATTATCGCATATCTTGATTTCATAGTGTATCTAGCTAAATTAAAATTTGAAATAAAATCAAAACAAACACCCGAAGCTAACCTTAATGCCTGAATGCCAAGTCCCAAACCCTAACACTAACACTAACAAATAGCCTAACCTCCTTAATGCCCGAATGCCAAGTCCCAAACCCCAACACTAACACTAACAAATAGCCCAACCTTAAAGTCTGAATCCCCAAACCCTAATTCTGTTTTAGATTCGGAATTTTTAGGATGCTGACCCTTGTATCACGTGAAATGATGTGCGTTACAGGTCACGTGGATTTCACAATAATCCGCGACAATAATTAAAATAATTTTTCGTATAACGATCAGTTCGCACTTTATATATATATATTATCTTAGTTTTTATTTAGGGTATAGCGTATTATTGCTATAGTGATAAATTATAATATTCAAAATATAAACCCATTTATATTAATTATCGAATATTTATTTCGCTTAATTAAAGTATTCATTTCATCCAAATTAATTCGAGAAGATTCTAATTCGTTAAATTCATGATTAAATAATCTTGAACAACTTGATAAACTTCGTTTTGTTTACACTAATTAAATAGATAAGGTATTTAGACATCAAGATATTTGAATTCATTTTATTTAATTTTACTATGTGGGTAGTAGAGAAATATTAATTCATTATTAATTTTATGTTATGATAATTAGTGAAAAATAATTTATAAATTGAGGTATTTGAATAAATTATTCAAGTTCGTGAATCTTTACTATCAAGTAACGCTTCTCATTTATTCGAATTAATTTAAAAATATGAAAACCATTAATTTATCAGCAGTATTCAAATTACTGTCACACAATTAAACTTTGTTCTGTATACACAACCATTAAAACAGGCGGCGAAGCCGCCCGCATGTGCAATTTCTAGTTATAAATAGAAATTGTAAAAAATTAAATTCAATGATATATATATTATTAGACACAATATCAGATAATACGTAGAAATATTTTCCAAATATAATTTTTTTAATTAATTTTATACGTATAAATAATTAGATCAAGAGTGATACATCACTTGCCTAATAGGGTCAACAATTTCCTTTTTCCTTTTCCAGATCTATATAAATACGTATCGATATCATCGGAAAATAATTCATTTTCATTTTTGTCAGCTCACTACACTTAACAACTACAGCACTATTGTATGACCTCTCTTCTAATACGATCTTCCCACATTGCTGATTCGGATCCTACTTTCACTCCATTTCACATTTGTATAATTACCAGATCTTGAACGTAACATTATGTAGCCCCCAGTGTTATTTGCCGTAACTACCTCTTTTCTATGGTTCTATGGGTGAGGAGTGGCATGGTTTCCCCAAGTCTCATTCAGTCATATTCAGTCATTCCTACACTTACCATTGTTTGCTAATTCTACATTTCAGAGTGAAATATTCTAGATCCTAAATTTTTTTGGGGCTTCGATAGTATTTAATTTTGTATCACAAAAGGCTATATAAGACACACAATTATAATATTAAACAAGAATCTACTCAGAAACAAATTAATTCTCAATACTTTAAAAACTCGTTAATGAAGGTTTAAATCAACTTATCAGTGGTGTTTAATTAAAGTTAATGTAACCTCTCCAAGTTTTATCAAATCACTTGAAATTACATCAGTCCCACTTTATTTATCTAATATAATAAATTCAAGACATTAATATTAAAAATATGAGAAAAAAAAACTTTATAGAGAAGTTCTCGAAGACAAACGACATAGTACTGAAAATCAAGAAAACGCTTCAACCTGTGATCTTATAATAAAAGTGAATCAGGCAATATGTCATCATGAAATAGCACACACAAATTAGAGCGTTTACAATTGCATTTCATATTAATGCCGATGAATGTAGATTTGTAGATTCCATTATTATTATTTCGCGATTTTGTCTTGGTATACTATGCTTCAATTTGTTAAATTCGAATAGTATAGGGGGAGTTCATTTCACCATATGTAGCATTAAAAAATTTCGTTTTTGCACATGTCTCATTTATGATCATTTTAGAAATACATGTCTTTAATACTGTAGAATATTCAACAGGCTTTTTTTTTTTTCACGTTTGACTTTATTCAGTCGGAAATTCGATAAGAGACTATTCTTTTCACTTTGCGACTATTCTTGAGGATGATGCTGAAATCGGATAAATTTGAAATTTAGGGTCTCTATTTAAAAATATAAATCCTACTAAAACCCACCTATACTTTAATTAAAAACTCTAACGTCCAAAAAATTTTTAAAATTTCATATTAAAATAAGTTCAAATTTCAACATCATCCTCGACAATAAATAAATAAAATTAAAGTCATTGGTCACGATCTTTTTACTTTGATATACATCAATACTCTATGTGTTCAAAGGGCTCTCCGGGTGATTTAAGAGATGGATAATTAGTTCGAATAATATATCTTATATTATTCGAACTAATTATTCATCTCGATCATTATTTTACTGGCCTTTTGAATTATTGGTCCTTGAATTAACGGGTTCTAACGTCATTTGGTATAAATAAATATATAACATGTAATTCATCCGTCGTTATAGAACTTAGGGATTTAATAACTAGTCTTGACTTCTCACCTAGTTCTATAAAAAGTTCCTGACAGCTTTATTAAAGTTTACAAATAATTTCAAAATAACATTCTGGTTTACTTTAAAGAAATATATACCTCTGGTAAAACATCAATAATTTGTGCTTTAGTGATTTTGTAGTTTTTTTTTAAATGTAATTATCAAAACAAAATTAATTTAAAACAACCTTGTACCGATGCAGAACCGCTGGTAATACGCCGTATCGCTAGACCCCGCCACTAAGATCATATACGTAAATTTATTTGCCGACATTAGGATTAATAATTGATAATAATGATACGTGTAATAATAAAAATAAACTATTTACGCTTTCTTTAATATTGTAAAATGGGAAAATCCAAAACTTTGTTCGTCTTGTCGAATTATAAAACCATTATTGCATTTCAAAGAATCGAAAAACATGCTTTGAGTGTTCAATCCGTATAAATAAAAGCCGAAAAAGAAAACGTGAAGAACAAATTTTAAATGATATTTGCAAGCAAAAAGAAAATCCACAAAATCTGAAGAGATTAAAGATATAGTTTATGGAAAGCTTACGGATATTGAAGGAGAAAGAAATATGCATAAAATCTTGAGATAGGTGTGATTAATGAATTAGAATTAAATGACACGGAGGAAGTTTTTGCAAGTTCATTAGCACTTGAGATCGTAAAGATCTGCGAAAAGGAGATGGCTATTCATACGTTTACCATAAAAAAAAAAGATAATAAACAAATCGAGACTAGTTCATTTACCTATTGGCGTAATTGTCACTGTGAATAGAGGTGGGATCCTTTGAATATCCATTATGGCTATTTATTAAATATTCATGGTTTTTGGACATTCACGAGTAATATTGAATGAATATCCGATTTTAGATTATTCTCGACGACTATTCACGAACTTCAATTAATTAATATTTATTGAATATTTACGAATTTAAGTACCAGAACATTCGTTTTTTTAAATTGAATATTATTTTTAATCGTGGTTATTCATGGATCCTACCTATAACTATGAACTCGAAAAAAGAATGAAAAAAAAACAACGATGAAAGTAAACAACGCAATAGAGAACTAAGAATTGAACATTATGACAGAGAAGGAACCATTATTGAGGAATCGAGTACTGAAAATAGTCTGAAATTTTAAGAAAGCACAAAAAAAACTTAATGAGGTATAAATATTATTATTATTATTACTATGTTTTCGTGTTTATAAAAATATATTTTATTGTGTTTTTGACGCTTGATTGTTTTGAAAATCCAATAATCTTTCCAAACAATAAAATGGTTTCGAAGCATTGAATCGAACTTTAAACCTATCCAAAAAATAGTGAATGGCAGTTAAGATTTCGAACAAGCAAAAAAAGACATCCAAAACTTGGAGTGATCATAACAAAAACACATTTAATGGTAGCATTTAAAGTTTTATACGTGTATTAAAAAATTTTGAATTTGAATATAAATGCATTTAAATGTTTGAATTGAATGTAATTCGACTTGGTTTGAATAAATAATTTGAATAAAAAAAAAAAAGCTTCAATTATTTTTTTCAAAATCTTGTTATTGTGTCGTGTTTATATTAAAATTTTAAACCCGATTACATACATGATTTTGTGGTGATACTAGGTGCGTTTTCAAACAACAAAAAATAAAACGTTGTTACTCTAAAGAGTACACTAAAAATAAACCAATATTTTGCTAAACTGAATGTTTTTTGACCAAATACATTAGGATTATTTACACAATGCTATATCAGATATATTATTGCAATTGAAATCAATTTACTGTATTAAATTGTGATTATGAAAAGCTAATATCAAATGCGTACACTCTTTATTTTTTGAATAGATTATATAACGAGCAAATTAAAACAAATAAAGAATGACATAATGTTTTCAAATCTATAATAGGAGAGTTAAAGCAGTTTTTGTACTAGAAATTTTTGCTAATGAAGATTTTCCTATATAAAAAATTCGATTATTTGAAATATTTCACTCTCTGTTATCCTTTTCTTCATGGAAATCAGGTTCATTTTCTATGAGGTAATCCTCAGTAGCTTCTTTTAATTCCGCTTCTGTTGGATAAATATTATGTACTATAAGTGCTTTAGCTACTGCTGAACAAGTTTGCTATTATTAAATAAAATAATATTAGCTTAAATTAAATTAATATAAACATTAATATATAAAAATAATAGTTACTTTAACGAATTTAGCAAATATTTAGATGTGTTAAGGTATTGTTTTTGTAAGATAGCGAATCGTTAACTTCAAGTGCCTCTAACAATATTTCTTTTCTACTAATTTGAGTTGGATTGATGAGAGGTCCAAAAAAATCAACGTAGAGAGCGCATGTGCTAATGCATGTGCACCTTTATCAATGATTATATACCCGCTAATTGTTTTGTTCTTGAATTTTTGAAACTTAGGTTGATTAATGTAGTTGTCAAAAAATGTTGAAATCTTGTAGGTTAAGGTAAGAGCTGGGAATAATTTATTGAAGATGAAGTATAAAGAGTACGTGTAATAGAGGTTGTTGTAGTGGAAAAACGTTTGGGTAGAGTTTTGGTGGTGGTGTTGTTTGTTGTTTTGAAGTATTTATGTAAATGTCGATTGTGTGTCAATCCCTCCTTTTTTTGGCTGATTGGTCATGGAATGCATTAGGTATCTCGGGTATAGAGTTAACGTTAATACGTACCTCTATCCGAATTTATACTGTATATCCGGATATATAACGTGACATAATGTTTTTATATCTGGATATAAATATATCCGAATTTAAATTTATATCCGGATTTATACTATGATAAAACCGGATTAATCCGGATATAAAAAATATATCTGGATTGAAAAAAAAATTTTAGAAGGCCTATCATTTCGAAAAATTGCTGTTGGGATCTTCTATATTTAATTTTTTCAATATTGGCACTATACTTGTAATATATTTGTTATAAGTCCAATTTATATCCAATATTTCCTGCGAAGGTTTATCGATTGACAAGCACTTTTATCCATAAATTTTCATACAAATTAGACACACCAAACATGTTGGACAAGCATTCGAATGAAATTTTAATAATGTGACACTATCGTTAAAAACAATCATTATACAGATCATGCTGAAATCACAAACTTAGTTAAATTGGCAGAAAAATTATTCGGCCAATTTTTATCAGGTGTTTCAGGAATTATGAAAATAGCAGCAACATTCATAGACAGAAGTTTGTCTGATTGACTAATAAATTAAAATTAATTTTACATTATTTATACAGTTTAAAGTACTTTTAGAAAAAATAAAACCATGAAGAATAAACAAAAAACAAACATATAAAAAGTTATATTAGGGTTGTAGAACTCCACCATTAAAAATAATCTAAATCAATTCTGGATTTAGAGAAGTTAGCATGGTAATAACCTAATTCTATCCATCTTTAAAAAGCAAACGAAAAATGTGTACCAGGTTGGTGTGCCACATGTGTCACATGTGCCATAGCAGTGAAAATATATACAATAATACTGTAACGATAATGAAGGTAAAAAAATAAAAAAAATATCGAATTTTTTTACCATAATAAATATACAGTAATTCAGGCAAATTTTAAATTTATAACTCCAAATTGCTAATATATATTATAAATAGCATAATCGCTATAACTACATAAAACATTTAATTTGGTTAAATTACTGTGAATACAGTGTCTTAGCTCTCTAAAAATAATTTTATTCCCTTTAGCTGGTAGGTTCATGTTAGTTGCATTGTTGTCTTAGATATTTCTTGAAATTCATTAAACCACTCTAAGGTGCTTTCTTTATTATTAATATTTACAAATAAGTCAACTGTAAGCTGACGTTTTCTGCAGTAAGCACCCAGAAAATGTGTACCGGGTTGGGTTCGGATGATAATCCGGATGATGGTCCGGAAAATGTCTTTGAATTTTTGATTTTTTTTTTCTTTTTACTAAAACTTTATTTTTCAATTATAGCGATAATATAAAGCAATATTTAATACAATTTACAACACATATCTAATGTATAGAATAATACAAATTTTGACATTATAATAGTTTATTTCTCTTTAACTAGTGATGTGCCACGTACAGTACTATACGTACAGTACTGTACGTACTATACATACTGTATGCTAAAATTTTTGCCGATCATTTATTATTAAGAGGGCCTGATGTGCCAATTGACCAATCAAATTTGTTAATCGATCAACATAGATAATTCCTGAAAAAGCTTTCTTGTTAGATAAATTAAACTTGTACATATTGCATCCAAAGTAGCGATCTATCTAAAGTAGTTACTTTAGATATATAAAGTAGCGTCTGACTATAATTTCAGTCAGGTGCTATATTAGATGTCTAAAATAACTGATTCTAGATAATTCCCGAAGAAGTTTTCTTGTATAAATTAAACTTGTGCATATTGCATCTAAAGTAGCGATTTATCTAAAGTAGCTACTTTAGATATATAAAGTAGCGCCTAACTAGAATTAAGCAGATCTTCATACATGCGCTAATTTATAATTGCAGTTAGGTGCTACTTTAGATGTCTAAAGTAACTACTTTAGATAATTTCCGAAGAAGCTTTCTTGTTAGATAAATTAGACTTGTATATATTGTATCTAAAGTAGCAATCTATCTAAAGTAGCTACTTTAGATATATAAAGTAGCGCCTAACTAAAATTAAGCAAATCTTCATACATGCATCAATCTATAATTCTAGTCAGGTGCTACATTAGATATCTAAAGTAACTACTCTAAACATGTGGCTACTTTAGATGCAATATAAGTATAATAATTATAAATTTAGAAAATAAAAATTTTTACCTGTCATTAAACTTTTCTTATTTCAATGACAAAACCAAAAAAAATTTGGGACCATTTTACAAAGTTAGGACTTGTAGATGGATATATACAAGAAAGAGCAAAATGCAATTATTGTTTTTTTTAATGTGCAAGTACAGCAGTGCGATGTGAAGAACATTTTAAAGTATGTTCTAATATAAATATTTCTGTCTTGCTAGAATATTTTGGGCAAGATTTTGAACGTCCTAGAATCAATGGTCCTAATCCTAGATATACAAAAAAATAATCAATTAGCCAACTATCAATATTATCAAATAAATGAAATAGTGATATTACTCAATTTTTTGATCAAATAAGTACTGGTTAACAAAAGGATCTTGAATTTAGTTTTGCAGAAGCTATATTTCAATGTGGTCTTCCAATTTCCATTTCTGAGCTTGAACCAATTTTTAAGCTTTTTAAAAAAGTACGTCCATCATTCAAATTGCCTAAACGAAAAAAACTTTCAACAACATTACTTAATCAGTGTATAAAAAAGCAAGTCTTGAAGTTAAACAGTATATAGATGAAGCAAAAAATATTAGATGAAGCAGAAAATATTTGTATAATTACAGATGGATGGTATATATATTTAATAAAAATAATTTATTTATAAAAATTTTTAAATTATTTTATTTAATATTTAATAATTAGACTATGCAATATTTAATTAGTTTTTATAATTTAGTTGGGTTAAAATTTAAAAAAAAATTATATTTTAATAACTAGGTGTGTTTTAAAAAATTGATATATAAATTTTATAAAATTTTATATATGAAATTTTTTTTAAAAAACTAGCTAGTCAGTTTTGTTTAAAAGTTTATATTATAAAAACCAAATAATTAAATTTGTATAGCTTTATAAAG
>CAJVPY010005909.1:0-11004 GCA_910591965.1 Dentiscutata erythropus | reverse complement strand
GAAAGTTTAATTTTATAAAAATTACTTCATCTAACCATCTTACAGAATGCTTACTTGATCAATTGTAATTAATAGCCCTGGTATAATAGTGTCTGTTTTATCTGTGCCCTCTGAAGCGACAATGGAATAGGTGATATATATTCTTTTAAAACAGTATCAATGTCCTTAAAAATCATAGTGTAGGTTGATGGAAGCCTAGTTGATGGATTTGAACCATAATAATTATTAAGGCGAGTATACTGTAACTCTTTATCTAACTCACTTTCTACAATTTTCACTAACTCTTTTAACAATGTTCCTTGATCCAAATGTTTTTTAAAAACACTGTTAATAGACTCTACTCATTGGGTTGATTCAAACCCGCTGTGAATATTTTTGTAATTGAATATCTTGCCCATGATTCATGGCTTGGATAAAGCTTTTTTTCAAGGTAATTTCGACATAGCTCATATTTAGCAAGCATTTTTTCATACTCAGATTCAAATTGAGACTGATTATAACTATTGCGTATACAGTAAAAATCTCTAATAAAATCCTTGATCATGTTTCCACGCAATTTGGACTTGGCTTTCTTTTTTACATTTTCTGTAACATGATAAATACATAGTAAGTAATGGGTTTGTGGATAAACAACTGCACAGCAGCTAACATGGCAGAGTCACCATCTGTAAATAGCACTGTAGGTGGGAGATTATCAGTAGCTTTTAATGTTTTTTGTAATATCCAGTTATAATCAATGAATATTTCATATTTAGATAGGACTTGTGAAGAATCCTCATTTTAAAGTTATTATCGATACCAACAAAAATGCTAAGTGCCATTTCATATCTATTTGTCTTTGCTGTATTGTCAAATATGACAACATTATGATATTTTGGCCAAAGCTCATTACGTTAGTAACTTGTCATCCAGAAAAGCCCAGTAAGTTTATTAGACAGTCTTTCTAATCATGTTGCAACAAAATACTCAGGATCTTTGTCACACTTTTCTGTAAGATATAGGAACATTGTAGCTGCATTAGTCTCATCATGAATTCGGACTCCTCGAAATTTTTGAATCGCATTGTATAAGTTCTTCATTTTTATATTGTATTTGGGAAATTCTGTAAGAAGAAGACTATATTGCTGTCTAGCATTTAGATGTCCATTGGTTGTGTACTGCTAGATTTTATTAATAATCACTTGTGAAAATCGCAGATTTTTAGGTGCTAGCTCTATTGTCTTTGTATCATATAGATAGTTATGTTTATTAACAATTTTGGTAAGGCATATTTCAGTTGCGCGTTTTCCAAAGTTAAAACTTGCTTGCCATTCACAATTCATTTTGACTGTAACACTATCATAATGTAAGCTAATATCTTTCATCTTTTTAGGACTATGAACACCAGCTTTCCAATATTTGTACACATGTTGACGAACAATAGATTTATCGATAGCATCAAGTTCTAAACGGTATTTAATAGCTACAAATCCATTTTGCTTTGTGTATCGACTAACAACAATATTAACTTCACTCCAGGTTTTGAAAGTATCATTTAATTTCAGGGTTGTTTTGTTTAAAGTTGTATTATCACCATTGCTAATGCAAATAATATTTGTATCATCATTATGTTCAATTAATTCGTCTTTATTTACATTATCTGCAAGAAACAATTAATCTTGATCTTCAGACTCCATGCTACTAATTAGTTGTAATATAAGCTTGGGTATCTTGTTAAGCGTAATAACAGATAATCTCCATTTTTTTTACAAGGCCAACTAAGTATCAATTAAAAACAAAAGAAATAAAGGTAACGTGCATGAAACAAAGTGTTACTTTAAATAATGGGTTTATTTATGTATTATAAGTCATTTGTTTTTTGAATTGTGCATAAAAAAAAGCGTCATTTAGAGCAGTTAACTATAAAAACAGCTAGATATCGGAAAAAAAACTAATGAACGACTAGTATTGAAAAACAACTAGATATTGAAAAACAACTAGGTATTGAAAAACAACTAGCTATCGAAAAACAACTAGGTATCAAAATAACTTGATGTCAAAGGACAACTGGGCAGTTGGATATTGATTATGGGTAAGAGAAAATAAGTGTAATATGCGTACATATGTTTATTTAAACAATGCAATAATGTAAACAATGCAATGATATAAACGATGCAATGATGTAAATGATACAATGATGTAAATAATACAATGATGTAAATAATACGATGATGTAATCAATGCGATAATATAAATAATGCACCAATCTGATGTAAAATTAATTGATATTATATGACCCCGGCGATGATCACCGCAAGCGATACAAAGTAATTTTGAATTAATTTACAATTTCCTGACGAACTCTTTAAATATTAATTTTAAAAATATAGTTTTTAATACAATATTGTAGTTTATATAAAGGATGACAACTTTCATTAATAAAACTTAAGACTTGTCTTAAGAGTAAAGTTTTTTTTATAGGTGAAAAACATATAAAATTCAAAAAAATTTAAAGAAGAAATTGTATAGTAAATACTTCACTTTAAACTTTTATTGTGCTAAAGTTTTTTAATAATTTTTAAAAATTTTTTTAACAAAGCTAATAAAACAAATCTCAAATTAAATATTTTACTTAGAAAATATATAGCTAAAATCAATATTTAAAATTTTATTAAAAAAATTTAAATTTAAAAACGTTTGCAGGCAAATTTGGCTGCAAAACAATTTAAAAGATAGAATTGGGATAAGAGAAGATATTTATAGAAGACCATAGATTGCTCTGTAGTTGTTGAATATGGATAAGTGTAGAAGTGCCGAGAAGATAATTATTGTTGAGCCGTTTGATGAAGTTAAAAATATAATGTTGCAATTGAATGTCCCAGATATTTTTAATATTGTAAATTTGTAGATGGAGTAGAGTGCTAGTGGGTATAGTGTGGCTGAGTTTGGTTTTGTACTTGACTAGACCAATGTGACATGTGAAGATTTTATTACAGGCTGTTTGACTAAGAACAATGTTCTGTAAATAATATTCAATAGTAGGTATAATAACTGTGTTGATAATATAGCAAGCTTGTGTATCTTTAATTTTCTTAGAACTAATTGTTTGAATGAGTTGAGAAGACTCATTTGTAATTTGTTATATTTGTTTAGATTGTTTGTTGTCAAGTGTAAACCAACACCCAAGAAATTTGAGTGGCTGGTTTGGTAGTTGTAGTGAAAGTGTTTGGCTATTAAAGATAATTGGATAGTGAGGATTAGAGGTTAAGTTAATAGTAAGGACTGATTTGTTTAGGATTACTTGAATATTAGCCATGAAATAAAAGAATACTGCAATTGAAATTATTTTGGTTAGTTCCGTGTGTGAGGATGCAATCTATAGAGTGTCATCCATATAAGCAAGAACTAAGCATCTGGTTTTAATTTGGTTGGTTAAGAAGTTTTTTAAACAGGTAAACCATGAACTTTGCATTTGATATCCAGGTATAGTAGAATGTATATAGGAAATAAGAGGGTTATAATAGATATGCCAAAGTAATGGTGTGATTGTTTCTCCTTGGCCAATTCCATCTTGCACAAAGTAAGAAGATTTAAGGCCAAGGTTGGTAATGACATCATTGTGGCAACCAATAAACAGGTTGGAGATTGTATTAATAATTGAAGCAGGAAGTGCAAGGTGTAAAAGGGCATGGTGCAAAAAAGTAGAGTTAACAGAGTCATAGATCTTGCTTATGTCCTGGAACAAGAGCCAGATTTCTTTATAGTTACAGCTTGCATCTTCAATGAGGTTGTTAAAGATGTGTATAGAAATGGAAGTATTGTTGCCTAGAAGAGCAACATAGTTATAAAGAGAGAGAATAGGATAATGAAAGAAAACATTGTTTAATCTGTTTGTAAGGATTTTAGTATATATTTTTCTGGCATGTTCTATAAGGCTAATAGGGTGAGTTAAGTTAAAATTTCTATCAAATGTGTTTCTTTTTGGAATAGGGTAGATTTGACTATGTTTTCACTGTTTCAGAATATATTTTTCAGAAAAGCATCTGTTTAAGAGAGCAACAAATACAGTTATACAATGGTGGCTAAGATATTTGAACATTTCATAACTTATATCTATGGGGGTACAGGCTTTGTTGTTAGAAAGTTTGGCAATAGTTTAGAGGACTTCTTCATTTGTAATAGGTGTAGTAAGAGGGTTGTACTAGTCTGGGTTAATGTGAGGTAAAGGAGAGTAATGTTGTTGTCAAATATTGTTAAAAAGTAGATGATTAATAGGTTTGTAAGCAGTCTAATTATTAAAGTGTTGTTGTATATGTTGTTTGATGTCTGTAGGGTTTGTAACAAGTTGGTTTGGGAGCTTGATATTAGAGAAATAAATAGGAGCCTTGTAGCGATCAAGTATACTGTTGATTGCATGAGCAGACCTAGAAACAAGAGTTTTATATTTTTTCTCTGAAGCTTAGTTGATTTGTTGTCTGAGATGGAGTGAATATTCTAGGAGATAGGCATGGTATACCTGTTTCTAAACAGTATAAGCTTCTTTAAGCCATACTTGAATATAGGCAGGATCCAATATTGAGGGTAACTAAAGATTGTATTTTGTTTATGAATTAATTAATAGAATGTTTAAATGAATGTATTGCAAATGTATATCTAACTAGTTAGTGTTAGAGTGAATTATTTTGATAAAGTGGCTGAATTTTTTAAGTCTTGTATAGAGCGCAGTATAGTGTGGGCTATCCTTATAATTATAGCTACGTTTGTGTGTGACTTTGTTAGGAACTTTTTTAATTGCAGCCTGTATAATACAGTGCTAGATCTTATGCCAGATGCTATCAATACTAATAGTAGAGTTAGTAGGGTATAATATGATATTGTTAAAAAAGTTTAGTAGCAAAGTTAGAGAACTTGAGCCAGTAGTTAGAAGATGTTGATTTATAGTTAAAGATATGGCAATAGATATTAGTATATAAATGAGGTGGTTTGTTATATACATTTGGAAAGGTCCAGGTAGTAAAGAGTATGAGATAGTCACTGAGTGTGCTTGTTTTACTATTATCAAGATTGTAGGCAAGGAGAAATTGAATATTAAATGAGTTAGTTCAAATGTAGTTGATTCAGCTAGAGCTTATATTGTTAAACCAGATGTGTGAGATATTGTTTGAGTGGGAGCTGATATTACACATGTTTGAACGGTGTAGAAAGTTGATAAGTTTAAATCTAGCAGAGGAGCTAAATATGTTGTCATATATATTAAAGTCACTGAGAACAATGGGGTGAATATTTTGTTGTTGGGCTTGCAAGATCCAGCTAATGACAGTGTTTTGAGTAGCATTTCTTCGAGAGGAGTCAGTAGAAGAAAGATACATGGATAAGATTCAGAGCTTAATAGAGTTTTTAAAAAAAAGATCAAGTGCAATTGTACTACCAGGATGTAATTAGCAACTACATATATGAGGTTTAAGGAAACTGCATATTATAATAGCAAACACTTTAGCAGAGCTGTTATATAATATTTATAAAAAACAATTTTCATATATCAATCAACAAAAAGTTTATAATTACATTAAATTTTAAACTATTACCTTTCTTTCTAATAATTTTAAACAACTACTCCCAGATTCTTACCAACTTACATCAATTAATTCACTACAAGAATGTACTGATACATCTATTAAAGCTGCTCTATATTATTTACATGCTTGTAAAAATTCTACTTGCAATATTTTTTCTAACAATATTGAACATACTTTTTATAATTTAATCTCCTTCTTCTTTAAACAATCCTTTACGCAATTTCTAACTACTTTAAAATTTACTAACCCAGATCTAGATTTTTCTAGTTTTGAACCAAATCAACCTTTATTTGCTATATTCTTTAAACTATTTTCTTTTAAATCTCTTAAAGAACTAGCTTATCAAGCAGAACAACAATTTATACAACTTAACAATACTACACCAATTTTAAACATGAAACTTCTTTCTTATATATCTATTTTAACAATTTCTTAAGCAAGCCACTACAAATGATAATATAACCAATCTTAATCTTAAAAACACATTACAATATGCTTTTTCAATCTCTGCAAACCCTTATCATTTCACTAATATTATAACTTATTTTAATATCATACAATTTTTTCTCACCCAATCTCTTTAATTTTTTCTAAATATTATCAATCTTATTTTCCACAAGCTATAAAATATATTTTCAAAAAACTTCTAATCCCAACAATTAATACAGATCTTTTTTTACCAAACTTTCAAATACCTGAAATCCCTGATTCACTCTTTCTTTCTTCTTAAATTATATTCATCAATATTTTCACATAATCTACTTTACTTTATTTTAAACTTTAATACAACAAAAAATCCTAAACCTTTTTTATTTACTAAGTTTTTTTCTTTTTTCTTAAACTATATTTATTAAATTTTTAAATACTTTTCTCTAGTTTTTAATAACACTTCACTTTATTTTAAATTTTATTAATATTTAATAATCAAACTAACTTTTTACATAACTAAACAACAAACAAATTAATTTCTTCTTTATTTTTACTCTTAAATATTCCTTCTTTCTAACTTCTATATATTTTATATTCTAACTATTCTCTGCTATTTTTTTACTACTATCAATCTTGCCAAAACTTTCTGCTTGTTGTAATATTTTTATTTACTTTAATCTTAGTAAAAATTTTTCTTTTTGATTATGCAAAAAACTCAAAACATAACCTTCAGAACCTTGTTCTAGTTCTTGCTCACATATACAATTATCAATTTTTTTTTTATATTATTCTTTTCACTTCGTAAACTATATTATTCTTTTTTAGTTATTTTAAAAATACAATTTTATTATAAACCAGCATTTATTAATTTAAATACATACCTTTCTACTCTTATAAATCTAACTTTATAAATCTTATATGAATAAAGCTCTTTGGATCTTTTAATCAAAATCTTGCTTGTACCTTCTAAAACTTCATTCTGAGACAAAAGAACTTCCTCCTCTTGTGTTAACTCTATACTTCATCTTCAAGTAACTTTTTTACTTCCTTTGGTGGTAAACTTCATTTAAAGCTTCTCTTCAAATGACTACAAAAATAACTATATTTGCTCATTTCGTGAAAAACTTCAACAAAACTTTCTATAAACTTTAAACCTAGAACCAATATATATTTTACAACTCAAAAGTTTTCACCAAATCAACACAAAGCTAAATTAAGCAACTAATCAGTAAATCCTATCTCTCTTAAACCGTACAAAAATGATCTTCATAACTTTGTCATTGTAGTATAGTGATTATGGCATACAACACTGCAGGGTTTGGTGTTTGATAACTACTAGTAGCATGCTAGACCCAGTGCACTGAGGAAGCATTACTGACTATGACTGAATATTCAACTTTTATTTAACAATATCATCTACTTTTATTTTTCTTTTTAACTTTATTACAATTAATTTTATATTAACTTTTTTCTTTATTTATCAAACTTTTTTTAAAAATACTATACTTATTTATATTAAAAAAAAACCTATATCTTATATATTATATAGAACCTCTATAAAACTTTATACTTATCCAGGACTCACCTAGATTTGTATAAAGTTTTTCAAATCTAGATGAGTCTTGGCCACCCTTGTAGGTTTAGGTCACAGATAAATTAGTCTGAGCTCTTATTCTTGTATATAATTTATATTTATTTGTTTTTATACAAGTTAAGTTTTTTATATAATTTTATTATATAACTACTTATATAAATTATTCAATAAAGATATGAGCAAGTCCTCACCTTAATATTTAAAAAATAAAAAAAAATTATTTTTAAAAAATTTGGAATTATCTCTAGAAATGATATTTACAAAGCACCTTTGCTGGCAAATTGTTGAAAAAAATTTAAAAGTTTTACCAGTTTAACAAATTGCTAAACACTTAGGTGTTAGTAAGTTTTCTAAACTATCTGCTTTAGATAGACAATCTTTAATTATTAAATCTATTTCAATACTTTCATTTAATTTTGGATTTCATTTTTGAATTAATTTTAATTGTTAGTACCTAAATTTTTCTATAAATAAATATAAACATATAAAGTTTTTTACTTTGATAATCTTCATGCATTCTCAGCAAAAATTAATAATATCTTGGTCACTTGGAATTCTAACCTGAGATTCATTTTTAAACCAGATGACAAATTCAGGATCAGATTAACTTTTTTAATAGCGGCACCTATTTGTATAATATATTTGTTATAGAAGTCTAATTTATATCTGGTTGATTTCTTGCTAAAGTTTATTGGTTGACATGAGCAGTTTTTTCTATAAATTTTCATACAAACTAAATACCAAGCATGTATTGAACTAAAAATTTAATAACATTGATATTATTGTTATAATTGGTCATAATAGCTTTTATGCTGAAATCACTAACTTAACTGAATCAGCCAAACAATCATTTAGCTAATTTTTATCAAATGTTTTAGGAATTATGATAATAGCTTTAATAAATTCTTGGAAATTTGACAAAAAATTAACTGCTGAATATTTGCCAATTCAATAAGTTTGTAAGTTCAGTATTGATAATTGCCGAATTAAAACTTATTGAATCAACAAATATTCAATCTATTAGTTTTTGCCAGATTTTTCAGAACTTATAAAAACAGCTTAATGGCTTTTTTTTTTTTACTAACTTTTTTTTTTTACGTTTTCTTTTTTATAGCTTTTTTTTCGCTTTTCTTTTTATAGCTTTTTTTTTGCTAGCTTTTTTTTTTTTTACTAACTTTTTTTTCTTTTAACAGCTTTTTTTTTCTTTTTTTCAAATTTTTTTACTGTTATTTTTTTTGTTTTTTTTTTAATTATTATTTTTTTCTAATTTATTTATTTATTCTTTAATTTACAATTTGTTTGTTTTTTTTTTGATTTACTGATTTTTTTCCAATTTTCTTTTAATTTAACTTTTTTTTAAAATTTAACTTTAATTTAACTTTATTCTTTAATTTAAATTTTTTTTCTTTTTAAAATACTAAAAACTCTCCCTGACTATCACTCATACACAAAAATTTTTACTAATTATTTCCAAAATATTTTATTGCTCATTATTTTACTATACAAATATAGTTTTGTCTCTTAAGTAAACTTGTTTCTGCCCTCTTCCTATACATAATACCTAAACTATACAAATATAGTTTTGTCTCTTAAGTAAATTTGTTTCTGCCCTCTTCCTATATATAATATCTAAATATTACTGCTAAAACTTGTAAAGTCATCAAGTTAAAGCCTTTTGGCCTACTTTTGTATTTTACTTAAAATACTTACCAAACAGCCTTTTTAGTATACTGTTTAAGCTTAGAAAAAGTTAAAGGGCTCACTGTCCTTGTCATAACAAGCTATAGTACAAGTTTGTAGCTTTTAAACTAATAGAGCTATGTTCAAATTACTGCTTTACTTCCCTACAATTTTCTTTTTATTTATTTATTTTTTTTTCTAAAACATTTTGGCAAAAACCACTTAGACATTTTTTGCATAATCTTAACTTGCATCACTCACATTTTCAAATACTTCAACATTAGTAGTTCTCTCAATTTATATTAATTTTTAATTTTTATTATACAAATTAACTATTTATATCTTTCTATTCTTAATTTAGCAATATTACCCAAGTTTCAGAGGCATACTTGGGTTATAAGTGATGTCTCATGTGACCTGCACGTGATTTGTGTAACCTCTCTTGACCTTTTGTGATCTATATTACACAAAACAAATTTTATACTATTTCAAAGTTCTTTCTATCCTCTATAATAATTTATTACTATTATTTTTATTTTTATTTTTTTTAAAGCCTAGTTATACTATTATTTTATTATCAGAAATAGAACATACATTTTTATATATTTTTGTTCTATCTGTAGAATTGTATATCTTATTAATGAATTATGGCTTACCTGGTTACTATATAGTATCTATGTGTGACTAGTGTCATACATTTTTATTGTCCAAAAATTTTTGAGTGAAGTTTTCTTAATAGCTACCAGTTCAAATTCAATAAAAAAAAATTTATTTTAATTCTAAAGTATATAGAATTAAAATAAAAGAAATTTCATCAAATTTTTCAGATAGTTATCAAAAAAACTTCACCCAAAAATCTTTGGACAATGAAAATATACAATACTGTGTGTGACTATTTCTGTATATTTAACCTCCTTGAGTCTTAATAGCCCCTGTGGGTGTCCCGTAGTGCAATGGGGTTCAGCTACCAATTCCCAATTCATCAGCCAGGTTTCACCATCTATATTTTATTTATATATATTCTGTATATATACTACTATATAAATTTTACTAATTATCTCTGTCTTTTCCATATATAGTATTACTTCCAAACCGCTTCTTGTATTACTTCCAAATTGGTGTTCTAGAGGTGAGCATTATTGGTACTTCCAGTTTGGTGTTCCTAGAAGACAATTTGTAAGTATGTCATTGACATCCTGGGTCTCTCTCCCTGCAGTGTTGCAGTTTTCTATATGTACTTCTGGCTGTTCACATTCTATACCGCCAATTCGGGCTACCATCTTGTTTATAGTACTACTATCACTCATGATATTATAGAAGCCTAGAACCTTAGAACAGGAGTTAAGAACCTCTTCTAAGTACTGTCACAATTCAGTACTCTGGAACCCAGTACTCCTGTTATACTTCATCATATGACTTTTATGCTGGTTGTGCAACTATTACCCACTAGTCAAATTTCTTTTCATACTACCAAGATGCTTGCTATATGTTTCTGACTTTCTTAACTGGTTTTATTGTTTCTATGTGTCAGAGGTGTTCTTTTATTTGGTAAGTTATTAGAATTGAATTATTATACATGATTTTTAACTTGGTTTAAAAAATATTTTTATAACAGACACAAGACATGTCCCCCTGGATAATCTCTAATAATAAATTAACTTTGTGTAATGTAAGGTTATACAACTTCAAGTAAGAATACTTTTGTAAACTTATAATAAATAATACTTTTAAATCTTAATAAGATTT
>CAJVPY010005908.1:0-11005 GCA_910591965.1 Dentiscutata erythropus | reverse complement strand
TTTAAACTAATTTATTTTAAAGAATAATTTTTAAACATTTATTAAATCTTACTGTTATTTTTTACAGCAAAGATATACCAACTCAGGTGTTACTATGTTGTATGCGTACATGATGATACAAGCAATAGGGGGCTATTATTAATAAATTTTGGAAGTAGTACAGAAAATTTGCCGGGAATCAGAAATTAGAGGCAAATTTGCCCCGAATACGGATTAAGGGATACCTGATCAGTGCGATATTTCAAAACTGAACGTAATGGATTTGGTATAACAAATATATAATGCTATACAGTTACATACAACAATCCAATTAGATTCAGAGGTGATATAGTAAGTACAATAGGGGTGCATGTGAGATATTCGATTTACTGATGATTGAAAGCGAGATTTACTAAAAAAATAATACAATTTTATCTCATAAAAAAACAAACATTGCAATTTCTAAACAAAATCTGAACTGTCCATGATTTATCATCGTTAATTAAAAATATTATAGTTTTAAATATTGCATTCAACAAACAAAAAACTGATTGCTTGATTTAATTGTCACGGATGATCGTAAATCAAACCTTATTTGAAAATTCTTAGGGTAGGATTTAGGTTAGGGTTCATAATAAAAGAGTATAGATGGGTTTTAGTAGGGTTTATATTAAGCCGGAATTACTCATAAATTACTAATAAAATCGCAGCCGTTCATTAAGTGAAAATTGTTACTGGGCCAACTTTACCAAATGCGGGCTTATTTTTTAAAAATTTCTATTTTGTAATGAAAAAAATTAATTCCGGCCGGAAATTAGTAAACAATTATGTAATGCGGGCCAAAATTTTGAAGATCCTCGGTCGTTAGCCAATCAAAATCGAGGATCTGCCACGTATTTTTTTGCGGCACATACTGCGCCAAAAACATAGTATTTTTTTTAAAACGCTAAACTTTTTACAAACAAATTTTTTTTAAAAAAAATGACCGATAGATTTATAATAAACTAAGCACTACAGAGTTATCGGTTAATTTTTTTAGCTTCTCTACCGATTTGAAGATTGGAGTTTTTTTTTTGAACAGATATAACTTTCGGTTCTACCCTAAAATCCCGAAAGACAGATTCTCGAAAAAGACATAATACTGTCTAAATTGGCCAGCATTATAACTAATGCTGGCTAACTTTGTTGGTATTATGTCTTTTTCGGGAATCTGTCTTTCAGGATTTCAGGGTGGAACCATAACTTTCTACAGAAGAAAGGTTTTTTAAAAAATTGACCGATAACTTTGTAGAGCTCACCTCTGTGTATACTGTAAAGCTATCGTTAGTTTTTTTGAAAAAATTTGTCTTTAAAAAGGTTTAGCATTTTAAAAATGCTATGCTTTTGGCGCAGTATGTACTAGAATATCGAAATACATTAATTTTATTAGTCATGTGCTGTCACGCGAAAATTGAAACATTTCACGTGATTGTCGGGTATAAGCTCCCGGCACCATACGTGCGTACATTATTATGCCACTTTGCAATCGGTAAACCACATTATTTTATGCAGTGCACTGAATTCTTTTAGCGAAATGTTAATAAAGATTATTTACCGAACTTTTTTTTAACAAAAAAAAAATACTTTACAGATCTATATATTTCAATATTTTGTTTAATGAAGGTTTTTAAAAAGCTAAAGAACTTAATAATTTATTGAATAAAATTTTTTTTATATATACAGTCGACTTTATACAGTACAACGAATCTCTACAATGAACTTTTTTTTTCTTTCATGCTATCAGCTCGTTATAAAAAGGATTGGCTATAATTTATTTACGATAATTAAAGTAATGTAAAAAGACTACTTAAAGTACTAAGAAAATTTTTCCTTGCGAAATACAATTTGGAAAATTTATTTAAAAAGCTTTTAGCGGATTAGCTAAATCTCCCAGAAAACGACTTGTTTTAATTGTAAATTTAAGGTGAACCGTATAATATAAATTCAAGCTTTGTTGCGTAATTAGTGTATTAGGATAAGTTTATAAATTTATAATGTTAAATTTGAAGTAGAATCAGTAAATAAAAGAAAATAATCCTTTTTGATATTCTTTTCTTTAATATTATGTGCAAATAATGATATAAATAATAACAACTAAAGGTGCAGTGCAAAGAAAAGTTGACTTTATAACAGATCATTATTATTGTCGATGTTGGTATTAGGGCTCTGCAACTCAGGCTCATGCTTGTGCCCAACAAAAGATAATGGACACAGGACAAAAACTTGGCATAGACACAGGCACAGAAATTTGGTATTATTATTTAGTTGTTGTGGCCTGGCATTTTGTAATATGCTTTTGCTAACGCTTGGCACTTTGTGCCCATACCTTTAATGAGCCAGGTACTTTATGCCAATGCCCTTAATAGTGCCTGGCACTTTTGTGCTTATATGCACAGGCATGAGCACAAGACACTAGTGTCCGGCTTAGTACCAATGTGCCAGGCAAGGCAAGGCATTTGCAGGCCCCTAGTTGGTATTAACGAAATCGGAATTTGTTCGACTAAGTGGTTATCGGGATTATCATATCCTGTGCACGACCTTGTACACATTTACAATATGCCACTAAATCACATTTCTGTGTCCCTGGGGCGCATTATTTTGAAACGCACATGGATGTTATTTTTGAGTACATATGCAATTTTTTTAAAAAATAGAAATCGTCATGTGTTATTACGCGTAAAAAACATTTAACTACATTTCAAAAAGTTTTTTAAATTAAGGAAATTGAAAAATATAATTTAAGTATAAGTTAGTGGTACTTATGTTAATAAATAAAAATATAAAAAAGTAATGCATTTTTGTTATTTTCGACTGATGAGCTATTTTCATAAACAAATGCTGCCAAGAGAAAAATGAGACATTGGGTTTTAATTTTATTGCCGGATTTGGTTCATTTAAAACTTAATAGTAACATATATGATAAGTAATCACATATCATATGTACCCATTGATCAGATATTTCACGAGCTGAATCTGATAATGAAATCCCAAATTTTTGTTTTCTCCTGGCATGTTTAAATGATTTTATACATTTCGGATTCATAAGTTTAATTTTTATTATTTCAATCTTTTTTATCTCAATAAGAATGTTAACTTTATATATATGTATATTTTCCTTTTTTATTTTACTTCCAATTGACTACCATATTATTTTGTTCATTCATCATTTATCTACATAGCGCAAATGAAAGAGAGCGTTGAAATAAGTAAGAAATTGAGTAATTGGTAAGTAAATAGATTGTGTATCGATTGATGGCTTTGAAAAGACAATTTCTAAAAAAAGGAGATCGTGTGTACGTGTTTATGTGTAAGATCTCCAAAACAGGTATTTTAATTTACATGTAGTGCGTATGTACATACATATCGGTATGATTGCTTGGCATTATTTAAATATATACTTGGCATTATGTAAATATTTTTACAACCTAACTCGGATAAATTGATCATTTGTCTCTTCGCTATGGAATTTTTTTGGATGTACGGAATTATAATATATTTTAACAATAGTCGTACGTACTCTACAACTAGTTTACTAACGTTGTAATTTGTTGATGATTTGAATATCCTATTTCGTAAATTAAAAATTTTGTACGTATGGAAATACTAACCATACTTGCGCACCTTATTATTCTAATTGTCTTTACCACACTTTATCAAGAGCTCGCATTTTTGTAATCCGAACAACCTTAAGATCAATCTTTTATAATTTTCGTTGATTTCTATGTATATTACGTTCTTATTGTTATTTTTTTTTTTACTGAATCGCTGATAAATGATGCAATATTTAACATGTTGAATAGTAAATTAAAAAAAAAAGGTACAACAGTAACGTAGTTTATTCTTCGCTAGCATAAAAAAAAAAATTTAATACTATTATTAATGTATAACGCAGTGTAGAATAGTATTGAATAAGTGAGATTACTAATAAAAAAAAATTTTCTAAGCAAAGTTCTTTTACATAATCTAAATAAAATTCATTTGTATGGTCATATAATCTGCGTTGAATTTTGCTTTGCTTTATGTTATTATTATAAATTAAGAATTTTGATTGAACTATTTACAGTATAAGTCACCATTGAATTAGCAATTTACAACAGAATTTAGCTGCTAGAACAACATAATCATGAACAATCTAATCTTTGGTATTAAAATAGGCTAAAATTAACCGGGAAAATAATTTTAAAAGTAACTCTACTAAAGCAAAATTAGTTATAGTGATCGTCTCTGATTAAGCATTTATGTTATAGAGAATTTTGATTTAAAAAATTTTATTTTATATTAATTTATATATAATAAGGTTCTAGAGACAAATAATCAAAAAAAGTTTGACAATGTTATTAAATACAGTATATATAAATTTTATTCATCAAATCACACATTGAAATAAGAATTTTAGCAATACTCATATTTTAATATGTTATATTCGAGGTAAGACCAAAAATGAAATAAAAATTACATGCATAATATAATATACATAATAACTATACATAATAAAAGTTTATGTTGTTTGTAAAAGTAATTAGGATGATTATAGTCAGATGAACTGTGATTCAAACTTTTTGATATAGGCAGTAGTTTACGTCAGAAATTTTGTGTGTAAATATACGACTCGATTCAGTTAAGAAACTAAATGATCATTCGTATCTGACTGGGGTTTGAACCATGTCATATTGAGGTGTCCCGACCTGGTAGACATTAACAACCGTAGTTGGTTGCTGCTGTTGTTGATTTTCTTGCCGTTTATTTAGTAATTGTTTGATGCGGAGCTGAACTGCATAGAATTTTAAAGTTAAATACAGATAAGGCTAATTTTAAACATGAAAAATTAGTAAATTACATCAAAATCAAAGTGAAACAAAGAAGAATTTTAAATTACTAACACTAGGTAAAATTCCTAGGGCGAAAAGTGCTACCCATGCACCGATACTAGCACCACCATCATATACACTACAAGCAAAATTGCCTTCGTCATTTATTAACGTTGACGACACATATGGGGAGCTATTAGAAAGATTGTTAAAATAATTTTGACATTCGGATAAAGATTTTGCAGCCCCGGCTTCGTATATTCCGATCCAGATTGCATTTACCGCTATAAGATAAATCTTCACGGCTAAATAAATTTTCACAAACGCATCTACAAAGTTCAACTGCTCTTTTGCAAGAGCATATATTCCGAAGAACATTAGAAACGACAATAGTATTAAAGTGCCTCCAAGTATCCTTAAACCAACGTTATATGCGTATAAGGCGTTTAAATTCACTGTTTGAAACGTAGGGATGATAAAGTTAAATAAAGCATTGTATTAAATTGAGAGTAAACTATACTCACGGGTAAAGTAATAATATGGAGTGGCTGACATGAAACATCCACAAGAAAAGATCCAGATAAACGAATACACAGTTCCGATAATGGAGCCGGTCCTCAAGTTGGCACAACCGCAACTTTTTGTTCACGAATAAGACAAAATCATTAGATCTATAATTAATATAAAATAATTTTGTTACAAAATTTAAAATTTCTACGTACAGAAAGTGTTCGAAATGCCACCATGGTTTTGTAGTTTTTTCGACATCCATTTTAGTAAAAGGTATGAACTGTGAGAAATTCAGTTGATATTTTTATCTGATATTTATACCAATTTCAAATAATACGAAAAAATTTTAATATTATAATTTTTAAATAAGAAATGATTGGTGAAATTCCTAGATTATACACTCTCTGTTTAAAGTAATTTCTTTAATCAATCTTTGTTTTTATTTACAACACTTTGCGGCAGAAAGTTTATTGAAAGAATTTAAAATGAGATTCCAAATCTTTCTGTTAATTACGCTGTATTATAATTGATGACAAATACTACAGTATAATATTAATAGTAGAAATATTATATTCACTTGAGTATGCGCAACCATAGTTGATGCTTAACATAAATTGTTGCCAAAAACTCCTAATTTAGAAATTTTTTCAATGGCAATGCGTTATTACGTACTATAGATCAATTACATATTAAAATAAAAATTTGAACCTTGTATATTTAAAAAAATTAAAAATTTGCTTTATGGAGCTCTGCATTATAAGACTCCGCATCGAGTTTTTCAATGGCCTGATTTTTATTTGTTTTTTGTTTTTCTTTTTGATCCTTACCTTCCTTTGTGATTATTACTCCGATATTTCTCCGTGTTTAAATGAATGTCGTTATAATCTTGAAAAATTTCACTCATTTTCAGATGCCCCTCTTTTTTTAATGATTATAAGAGAACCATTAGTACGTAGATGTGAAATCTCGCGTTTAGTTGTTTTTAATTCGTAAAAACGGATTCCACCCTCATGAATTATCATAGCTCAGGATTTACCTTGTATTATAAAAGTTATACTGACAGTGTAACAGTTATTTGGGCTTTGATTGAAACTACAAAAATGTAGTTATTGTATGGATACCTGGGGCGTAACTACTTACACGCGGGTCGTCATGAGTTGTTTTGATGCTTCTGTGACGATTAAACATTTACTGTTACCTCTTATTGCTTGTGCCATTCATTGTTTATACAGTATTTGTATTTGGGTAACACCCATTAAGTGTTATCGTATAGATCTATACTAGTCCCATTTTAGTAATTGATGGTAATTTCACCAACTTCTCAATTAAGCGACGCGTCATGTTGTTGTGAATAAATATTTGGTCGCGTAATCACTGAGATAATAAATGGCATGGGATACTTATTGAATGATAAAGCTATATTGGTAGGAAATAATTGTTATGGCTGGTACACGTCTTACTGTAAGATTGTACCTTAGCATAATTTTCGCAAGTATCCCTAAGAGGAAATTTATTCTACGTGTTCTTTACTGCTTATGTAAGATCACTTAAAGCCAATTAACTTCTCCAACTCAAAATTTTCCACCTTTTTTTTAACATTATTCAACTTTTTTAACGTTAGCCGAAATTCTATCGGAACTATGTAAACCAGTTGGCACGTATTATGGTTTAGAATTAATTTTTTTATTAATGCATGAGTGTGTTAAATGAAACCAAGTTTTACATTTGATCATTAAGTAACGAAAATAAAATCTGTCGCTATCAATTTATTTAACTACATACGTTTTTCGATTCGAGATTCTTAAAACAAGAGAACTTCTTTTAATAAATTATTCATTTTTATAAATTTATATCCTGATATTTAAACACTTTTAACCAATACGTAAAAGAGTTAATACACAATATATAGTTATCATTTAACTAAATAATTATAATAAATATCAACAAATAAACTGATTTGTTGAATAATAAATGTAGTTGATAAAACTTAGTATAATTGATAAATTTGCTTCTGTAACTGCTATGATATAACTAAAGTTGTTAGATAATAATTATGTGTTAAACATATATATTATAATATTTTGTAATTCTGTTAAGTCATTCACCAGGAAAAAGCCATCGACACTGACTGCAAAGTTTATATTTGACTATCATAATACATGACTGACTATACAAAATACTAACCCTGCAAAAATCGCTATCACTATGTTATATATACTGATTACAATTATATTCTCTGGTTCACATATTGATCTCAAAACAAACTCTACATACCTAATCAAAATATTACCTCTCCTAGTAGACACCTCACCTTATGCGATCTGTAAAAATGATAACACTAGTTACTTAATTGCTACTAGGACAGTTATTCATGCTAAATTCATCTTAATTACCACTAGCTATACTAGTATTACTACAACATTACACTCCAACGACTCTATCTTGCATACAAAAATTGACCTATCACAACTTATCTATAATACCTATCTTCTAACACAGATCGAATGAAGCCATATTGGGAACTGCATAACCAGATAAAAACTGAAAACATATCAGGTTTCGATATGTCTTCAGTTTTAATTTTTAATATCATAGTCCTATCGGGTAACCAGTATTTTTGTAAATATTTTGCAGATGTGTTTAATCAGTATGATGAACTGGTTTTAGAGAGATTATCAGATTGGTATCTTTTTCTGAGTATAGATCATACCAAGCCTTGATATCATGATTTGGGTATCATTTATAATGTAATACATGTGTTAAAGATTTTTCTAGTATTACAATTGCTATATAGAATAGTTTTTTTAGCATTTCGTTGGATATGGTAAAGAGGCCAGTTGCTTTATTATTAGGTGTTTCAGTGATTGTTTTTTTGATCTCTTGGGTTTCTATTTTTTCTAACAAAGGTAAGTAAGTTGCTTGGGGAGTGGGTTATAGAAGGATATTCATCTGATTGGCTAATGTAAATCAATTGCCCGAGTGATTTATTTATACACTTTAAAGTACTTTTTGGGAACACAATGTTTCACTAATAAAAAATCACTGCTAAAGCTATTTTTTGCTTTAACAGAACATCTATATTCACTATGTAAAAATAATTAATAATAATCAGTATCCTCATGGACTTTACTTAAAAGTGAATTTTCCTATTTATTTTTTTATTTTTATTTTTTTAATGAATTTGGCAGTCCTGCCTTTACTTTATTAGACTTTGTAATAATTTTCTAAACTATTAAAATTTTCTAAAGAGTTAATCTCTTTGGTACCTAAATTACAAGTGGAGATTTACTTGGTTGCTCAATGAGTACCTATATGTGACCTGCTATAGTAATATTTGCCTCTGTATTATCTTATCCTGCATTTGGCTTCAACAATACGTCAATAGCTAGTTATTACCACCTGTCAAAACTACATATTCATTTTTCACCAATCTGTATGTTTCCCTTCTCTGATCCAACCTAACAATTCTTTTTTAGTTATCTTATATACTATTTCAAATCTTGAATCCTCTTCTCTTTTCTTTCTTAATGTATTAGTATGTTTGTCTGGAGGAGTTCTTTTATTCAGGGATTTGTCTTCTTTTTCATTCTTCTTTTTTCCTTTTCTTTTCGCTTTCTCATGAAATTTCCTCTTCTCTTTAGCTATGATACTATTTTCTTTTTTCTATTCTTGTATGAGTTTATATCTTGCGACCCATATTCTTTCATAAACTTCATTTATTCAGTTCTTCTATAGTACTGTTATAAAGCTCTTTGTTTGGTTGTTGGAGCTAAACATGGGTCTAAGCTCTTTGAAGTCTTCTTTTGTAATAAGGCCTCTAATCCATCTTTCTCTTCTACATAACTCCTCCACTTGATTTCTCTTTTCTAACATTGTTAATATACTTTCTATTTTTTCCTCTAGATCTTGCATATCTTTTATTTCTACAAGAGTTGCCTTTACTACTTGTTCTTCTATATTGCAGAGCAAATTTAAAGATGTTTTACAGCTTACAAGATATTCTATGTTCTCTTTCTTTTTCTTACATATAATACAAATATTTGTCTTATATGTTTTGGGGTTTTTTTGATTAAGCTTTGTTAGAACTGGAAGCAAATTGTTTATACACTTTATCCCAAAAAGCTGTACTGTGTTAGACTTGAAAGTGTAGTTTCACTGTTTTGTTTCACCCTTTAATAGCACATGAAGGATGTCCCAAAATTGAGAATTCATTCTTTCCTAGTGGGTCTTGTTGTGTGCATTATGTACAAATGTCCATTCAGCTTTAATTAAAACCTTTTCTAACAGCTTGGTAAAGAAGCGAATTGGCTTTTCAACTATTTCCCTTCCTATGTGTATTTGTACTTAATATTCTTGAAGTCAAGTACTTTACTGAATTGACACCTTCTTTTGCTTTCAGGTCTGCAAGATCGTTGAATATATCACCTGAATGTCCTTTAATCTTTGTAAAAAGAATATTTAGCTCCTTTGTCTTTATCACTTCTACAATAGTTGCAACAAGACCAACATTCTTAACTTTGTGCCTTATCTTATTTGTTTCTAGATCTCTTTTGATTGCCAATATTGCTGCTTTGCTATCTATTCTAATTTCTACTTTTTTTTTGGTAGGCATAATTAGAAGCGCATATAGAATTGCTACCAATTCTGCTCTTGTCGAGGAAAACTATTTCTTTGTTGCACATGAAAATTGACATAACAAGTGTTCTGTCTCTGTGATCTGTACTATGCTACAACCCATTACTAGTTCTTTTTCTCTCTCTGAGGTACCAAGTGAGCTATCTGTATAAAAAAATAAACTATCTATTTCTCTATTCTGTTCTATACTTTCTAACATATTTTTTTTAATTATATCATTTTCAATAATTATATTTATCAGGACCATTTCCTAACTTTCATATCTTATAACTACTTCTTCTTTCTCTTTTAGCTTCTTTAGTTCTCTTTTGTTAACCAGCTCTTTTTTCCTACTCTTCTCAGCAATATCTTTTATATTTTGCTTCTCAAAAAGCAATTTTGCTTCATTTCCTGTTTTTCAGACTAAATTGATATATCTTTAAATTTTTTGCACTTGACTATGAAACCTTCACACATTGTATCAACTTCTAGCCTTTGTTGTTTTTTATTTTGTTGCCAGTGTATTACTTTCTTATACTTCTTTACTTCTATATAGCTGTTTTCTTTTTTCTCAATCTTTCCTATACTAAGTTTATTATGTCCTTCCTCTTTTCATATTACTTATTCTTTTGTTCTCTTGTTCTTGCTCACTGCTCTTGTTTCAATGTATAGCACATTAGTGTTGATTGGTTTAATTTTGTATCTGTGTTTGACTTCTCTTGTTTTTGGATTAGCTAACATCTCTTTCTCGAGTTCATTAAACCATCTTGCTTTTTTTCCTCTTAACTTTGCACCATATACTAACTTAATTTGTCCCCATATATGTAAAGTTTTGCTATTTTTGTTATAAGCTGTGATATTAGCCAGAGCCCTAGCTTGCTTGCTTTTATTTTTTTATATATTAAACCTACATCAGCAAATTTAATAGGGCGTAATATTGTGCAATAATTTACGAAGCGTAAGAAAACCGTAATATTACGTAATAACTTTTGCAATATTGCGAAATATATAATTACGAAATATTACGTAAGATAATTACGCAATATTACGCAAGA
>CAJVPY010005907.1:0-11006 GCA_910591965.1 Dentiscutata erythropus | reverse complement strand
GCAAAAATTTATCTTTAAATAACAATAAAGTATAAATATATTTTTTTAAAAAAAACTAAACTAATTTTAACCCCTAAAAATTATAAATTTTAATTATTCAGGATTTTTATATACTGTATAAGTTAGAATACAGAGTATATTAAGTTTGAATATAAATTATTTTATGCAAAATTAAATGCTAAAAACTTTTTTTTAATTGCACCAGCTAGTTTTTTGTAATAAAATTTTGCGATATTGATAATTTTTTAATTTTTTCTTAAAAATTTCTTTATTTTGTTACATAAGATCCTGCAACCTAATTAGTAAATTTAACATCACCAGGAGGGGCAAGTTAGCAACATTCTTTAACAAGTATATTGTATAAATTGTAATAGAATATGCAACTATAATTTTTTAGTTTAATAAATACTTTTTTTTTAAATAAAAAATTCTCATGCTTTATTATTTTGAATCAATTAATAAATAAATTAATAAATTACTACTACAGTAAATTCCCAAAATAGCGGGCATTTGCGCGTTATTTTGACTACGTCGCGTTATTTCGAATATGCCCATGGTATTAATTCTGGTTATAAACAGGTTAAATGAATAATTATCATTTAAATATCGGATACAAGACTTCTAATATGCTACTGATTTGCTATATTTAGCGGTGATATTTACCCGATACTTGCTCTTCGAGGTGCGCGCTATTTTTGGGCACGCATGGGCGTTATTTTAAACCACTTATGCTATTTTTAGGGGCGCGATTTTACCCCTGTTTGCTATTTCGAGAATTTACGGTATTTGTATTTTTTTTAATTTACGTTGTTTCCGATTAAAGCGAAATTGCTACGCCCCATAAAGATGATCTGCGAAAAAATAGCTAATCACAGAGAAAGCCCACTACGTTGCGATCCAGGGGGGTAGTTGTATAGAAATACAAAGTTATGAATCAGATGCCAAGAAATCCGCGGCTCAATTAACTGCATGCAGTACTCTACCATCATCCTTTTACACTCTACATGTAAACACAAATCTAAGTTTCCTAATATGACTCCTAATATACTCCCTATAAAAAAAAGTTTATACAGTTATTGTAGGCATTGCCCAAAAAAAATGTTCTGAACGGAATCGATTTTCCGAATGCAAGTACGATATTTGATAAATTAATAACGTAAAAAAGAAATTTTTGGGTTGTACAAAATCAGTATATCTTCGGAAAATCGACCCCATTTTTTTTTTTTTTGAACAAAAACAGAATACGTAACTTTAGAAAATTTTAAGAACATTGTTGTCGACAAAATTTTTTTATGAGGACTATTCTGGGATGAGAGCAATATTTGATATCTAATGTTCTCAAATGCTCTTAAGAACATTTAAATTTTAAAAAAAAATTGAGAACAATGCATTTAAAAATTATGAATTCTTTTGAGAACAACAAAATTTGTAATTTATGTTCTCATAAGAAATATATGAAAATATTATAATTAATAAAAATTTGGTCTTTCTTTTTTATTATCAAAGAACATTAAAAATATTTCAAGTACATAAAATTATTAACCAAACTTCTCAAAAAAACAAAAATTTTTCGACATTTTTCATTGGATGAACTGGATGGAAAGGGTGGTTACCTTTCCCGTCTGTGCAGAGTTGACATTGGGTGAGAAAAAGTGGGAGAGTGTGTAGTTGATAACTCGTTAAGACCACCACCGCGAATGTCCATATTATTTAAATTTAAGCTTGCACGCGACCTTTAATTAGGTGGATACGGCAGGTAGAAAATACAGTACTGTTTGAATTTTTTATAATGTGAATAAACCTCTGCTTTCAAAATGACCAAATTGCTGGAACGTCTCAGTTGCAACACTACCAAATCAAGACGGAAACGTGTTGATGGCGGGTGCCTTGAGTATCCCGGTATGGTAAAAAGGTGTTTGAGCGTCAACTTGCAGAAATGCATAATTGATAGGGTGTAAATCCCGAAGAGACAACTAGCAGCCAAGCTCCCTAAGACCTGCACGTGATAGTGCAGCATAATATATGGTTTTTTTTTATTGATTCCCAGTATTGTGTGGAAACAGGGAGAAGGTTCACAGACTGTAAGGCCATCAGTGTAACTTGTTTTGATGTACAGCATCTCTCCGTAATCGGGTGATACGTGTTAAGCTGCTCTTAATTGAGTGACGTTTCAACGGTCTCACGAGAATATCCAAAGGCTGTGAAGATTCAAGAAAATTGCTGAAAGACACAGTCGATGAAAGCCGAAAGGCCTGGTTGGGCGGAGTTGCGTCCTATCCAACCTCCGGTGTGTTTAGTTAGTCGGGGCCCCTCGGTTAACCGCAAAATTTTTTTTAGTTAATTATAGATTATACCGGATTCGTCTCATATATATGTAAGTCCTGGGTTCAGGCTTTCTAGAGGATCGAAAAGGATTATATAGTTTATAATGACTTTTTTTGAATATTCACCTTTAAGGTGGCGCTTTTCCCGGTTGCCTAGTCCTTTAAGGGCATGTAGTCTGCACGTGATATGGCAAGTAGTTTTTTATATAGATTTCTGTGCCTCTACCATATCATAATTCCGAAAAGATTTATCTTCTGCTACGAATTACCTAGTTGTATCAACCAGCATCATTCGTTCGCGGATATGATAGGAGACTCGACGCTAAATAGTTTAATCACTAAGATTCCATCAAATATAAAAAATTTAATCCTTGGGCTAATAATTTGAAATAGTTTTATCATGAGTTGTTATTCCTTATGGGCGTTGCTTCTTAAGTGAACTAATGTACCGTGTTTTTCCCTCTTCAAGAATGGCATGTAATTCATATTATATTAGTAAACTTTGTGTTTTGTCCTCTTCAAGAATGACATGTAATTCGCGTCGTTGCAGTGGTTATTAAAATTTTTGCTATTCCATATGGCCGTTACTTTTAGGTAGTGGGCTTGATGATGAGTGTATAAGTCCGAATCTGCGATGGTATGAACATTTCTAAATATAGGAATGATAACGAGTTCTAATGTTCAGGACTGGGAGGATTCAATCGCGTACCTCTTGGATATATAGGGTCCGTTACAAACACAAGATAAGTCCACCTAGTGGCATATATTTAGGTTTATGCGATCAAGATGATAAGGCATCACCTTCAAGTCAAGGCTTTAACAGTATGGTGAAAAAAAGTTGATAATAAGTCCTTGACAATAAGGTGAAATTTGTGTTATACAGCTTAGTGATAACGTGTGGAGTTATTACAAAGTATTTCTTTTTATGGTCATTTCTCGGAAGTAGGGGAAGAACTCTGACGCTGTCTTGAGTGGTAAAATCTCTATTATTAGAGTTGACACACAGCCGAACCCGTCTAGTAATGGTGGTCTGACCAGTACCACGCCTTCGGGAGTCAAGTGAATCATAGTGTTCCATTCTATGTGTCTGGTGAGCGTCTCCTCCAGGGAGCGTGTAACAGCATGAGGAATGGCAACCAAACTCATCGTTTGGTAGCTATGAAACCTTGACGCATGTGGTAGTCTTGGCTGGGAGATTGTGTTTGTGAAAATTTTATTTTGAAGGCACAGGACTGTTACATCCTGTGAGATAAGGCGGATCAGTGATTGACAAGAATATGTTGGATATGACATGTTACTTGGTATAAACTGAGTACGTTGGTAATTGCAGTTCCGTCCACTGCCCAAAATGAGTTTAAGTAAAGACGATCGCAGCGGGTAGACTTATTGGTGTTGAGATGCTAAACAATATAGACAGAAGTGTGTAATTCCGTGAAAAGAGAATGCCTGTACGGATGAAATCATTCAAAGAACCAAAGGGCAGAGCTAGTTTATTCATGTCACCCGAGTGCTCCCTCTTGGGCATAGTGGGATGAAGTTATATAAAGGGAAGGATCATACTGCTTCTTGTTTATGAAACTGCCGGGGCCTGTGCTCATACCCATTCCGGTTAGTAGCAACACTCAAAAGGTGTGGCCTGAATGGGATGGTATATCCGAATACTAAGCAGTGATTAAATAGACAAGTTGTTATTGATGCGCAATATACCGAAACCTGAGGAAGGCCTCCGGTTTACCGGAGTGTAAGTATATTGTGATAGATAGTGTTCAAAGGCGGTGGTATGCTACGACCCCCTGTAGAATTAACCCTCTGCAGACTTAGACGAATTGTAAGAGGGTAACCAATCCCGTCGGGCCGAACTAGATAAGGTGTAAATCCTAAGGGGATACATCCACCTCTAAGGTATTCTAATAGGGTCTAGTACTGTATTTGGGTTGCGGACAATAATGGCTTAAGTCCAATACAATTTTAGGTGCAGACTATTGTGAAGAGCACTAGTAGCGGCCTATCTAAAACGAATATAGTAGAGTCAGTTGGTTTGACACAAAGTTTTTAAGTTACAAGGTTACTAAGTACAGGCCGGCTGAATACCGGATAAATATTTCTAGAGTAATCTTCAGGGCATGTCTAAGACGGTGAGTCCGGAAGCTAAATTGGATGAGATTATTATAAATTTTTTATATTTGTAAAAAGGGTATCTAGGACTGTCGAACTTAATAAGAACCACCAAGCGGTGTATTGAGTTTCTTATTAGGCACCTAAGTGAACCCCCGATTCATTATATTTCACTTTTCTTAGATATCTATCTGTACACATATAATCTTTAATATTAAAGTTTTGTATAAATATAGATAAATTATAATATCATAAAATAAAATCAATTTCAACATTAACATAAGTAGTCATAGATATTTTTATTACTGTTGCTGCTAAAATGTTTAAAATAAAGAATTATTGTTTATAAATGCATGGCATTAGTAGTTCATTATTATTAAAAAAGCTTATCTTCGCGTTATAGTTATTGAATTGATTTTAGTGTAAGCTACATTTTTTTATGATACTAAGGCGGCTGCAGTATTAGTTTTCTTGCATTATATCTAGAATATAATAATATCATTTCAGAGATGTAACAGTATATAATTTTGGTTATAAAAGCCATTTTAAATTTTTTTTATTTTTTTTGAAAAATATGTAAGTTGTATAAAGTTTCTTTGTTTTATACAAAGGTTTCTTTTTATCTTAGAAGAGTTTATGATAGCTAATTATATAAAAGTTCTTTATGATAATATATGGTAATAATAAAAAAATTTGATAATTTATAATATACTAAAATAAAATTGTATTACAGGTGGTAAAAAAAAAAAAACACATGTAAAGTCAAAAAGTTCGACATGTAGAATGGCAACATTCGACTGCCATTTAAACTGATATTCGATGTCGAATGTCAGTTTAAGTGGCAGTCGAATGTTGCCATTCTACATGTCGAACTTTTTAATTTTTACTAGTGAAAAAAAAGGGTATAATTTGATTAACAATCTAAGATTCATATGATTCCACCAAAGGGTTTTCAGGGTGGAAATAAAAATTTGAGATTAAAGAAATTTTATCGGCCGTGTCAAAATGCCAATGAGTAGTTGTAATTTTAGAATTTTTTGATTTTTTCAAGCGATAAACATCACGTTCAAGGCCTAAAATATCAGTGATTTGAAATTGAGGATTTGTCATTGCAAATTCGGACAAGTTTGGACATTTTTTCAACCATTCCCAATCGCAATCGTCGAAGTTCCATTTGGCAAGTTCGAGGTGTTTAAAGGATTCGAGGTGAGATTTCAATATGTTGTTTAGTAATCCTCCAGGACCATTGGGAAATACTAATCGAATATTTGAAAGATGTTTCTGAGTAGAGAAAAGTTCATTAAGATAATTGAGCAAATATTTAACACGGACAGTACAATTATCGTAAAGATTAATATCGAGGTGAGACTAAGAGAAAATGAATTAAAAATACAGTTAGTTACTATAATTATTATTGTAATATATTTTAACACCTAACGTTAAGATATACCAACCAGTTTTGTGCAATTATCAGCTAATGCCTTAATGACGCAATTTTTTGGAAAAGGAACGTGTATTGCAACATGAACAAGAGAGCTGAACATTGGAGCATAGCAAGATTTTGTCCATAATGCATAAATGTATTCTTTAATTGTACCGGAATTATCCATAATGAAAGTATTTAGGCGGACACCACGGCTTGTTAGCATTTTTAATATTGCATCAATATTTATGATATCTCTATCAAGCTCCAGTAAGTTTGTATAATTGAGTTCTTTAAGGAAAAATGGATAATCGTAAAGTGTTGGAAGTCTTTGAGTTGTAGTTTGTGATGAATGATTTGAGTTGTTTTCTTGATCAAGAAATAATTTATAAATCTTTAATGAGAGTATGCTTCTTTTTTTCTTATAACTGAACGGAGCTTTCCAATACATTGGAACAGCAACTTGACTCCATTCTCGATTAACTAAAAGTGCTGAAATTAAATCGCGAATACTGAGATTTTGAAAAATCTTTATCAAAACGTCGGTAACTAAGTATGGCTTAATAGTATCAGTTGGCATCTTTATAGTAAAAAATTTAATTAAACAAAATTCTAAAAGAAATATTAAATTCATCATCCTTATTTATATATTTAAGCTCGTAGACTTTATTCCGTATATCATAAAGTTTAATTCCGAATTTCTATAAACTTTTTTGATCAGCGCAAAAAAATACAAGGCGCATTTCATTAAATCATTTTTATTTCTATTTAAATAAACAATGCCATGATTACTGGTTGAATAACGAAACATATATAACATAATACAGTAATTATATAATAATTTAATAATTTATTGTTCGGAGCGTCAAGATACCTTAATTATGTCATAAACAATACATTCTGGTTAGGGGGTCTAACTCATGTAACTACGGTATTAGCGAAACAGTTTATCTAAAAACTTTGTTTCATTCTATAATTAAAAATATATTAATTAAAATTATCTTCATTGTTTGGAGATCACCAAATAACTGATCATAATAAATTAACACTTTATAACGATAAATGCACACTCTATGTAAATTCTCTTTAAAACACATGATATAGCCTGGTCCCTAAGTACATATGAGGATCCTATATACAGTAGTTTCTATCCTTAATAAATACATATTTTCAATTTTTTTTTTTACCATGATCCTAAGACTGTACAATACATTGGCTTCTATGATCATCATTATTAAAACCAGTGACGTTAAATCAAGGCAACAAACTACTAACATGTGAATTCACATGCTATCGTAATGTATTTTTACAGGAAATTTTCCTGTGCGCAATCATTTAAATTAAAGGTTAAAGTTACTAAAAGCCTAATGTAGCTTAAAGATTATAAAAGATCGTCGGGACAACCATTGTCTGTGAACGATACGTCATAATTGTTGAGTCTTGTTGACGATTTCTGATCTTTAAATTGTGTTTCCAAAAAATTTGCCAATAATAATATTGACAAAGAGCTCTTATAACGTCATATCTGTTATATTACATATAAGACATGCCGGAGATTTATGATCACCTCCATAGAATTTTCTAGAAATCCCACATTTTTTTCATAAATCCCATACAAAAACTAACATGCCTATAAGTAGATTTCTCCGACGATTAAGATTAGCAAACACTAACACTCTAAATAAGGATAACAAAATATACTGCGGTACGGACTAAGATCAGTGTTTAAAACTATATCGATATGCGGTGTATGCGGAATCTGCGGTGCGCAGATTGAAATTTCATTCCGCAAGCAAAATTTTCTTGAAATCTACGCATCTTTTTTATTATGTTTACAAAAATTATTAAGCTTAACCATATTGAAATAAATTTGAATTTTAAACAATAAGATCCAATAATAAAAAGCCAATTTCTTAGGCATCTCGGAAGTATATTTAAAAAAAGATAATGTTTTACTGGTATGTACTGTACGTACTGTACCAAAAACTGTTAACAGTATTATTAATAAATTACAATTCTAATCTTAATCTATAATAAAAAACATAACATTGATATATATATCAATAATCTTTTTGGGGGTTTTGGATTATTATTATTTTAAAAGTTTTATTATTAGGCCTTAATACCTAAAGAGCTATGTATTAGTGTTAAAACCTAGGAATCGGAAAAATTTTAAGGTTCTAAATACTTTGTATTGTGTATTGTTAGACAAGATTTGTTATATTTTGAGATTTGAAAAGATTAAAAATGACATAATTAACATTAAAGATATTATCGTTATTTTTAAATTAAAATTTCGTAATGCATATCAATATGCACAACTTTACGTATAAAATTTTCTTATACGTATATATCGGTATAGATTTACGTTTACGTATAATACGTAACTGATAAAATATCGCAACTACGAATGTACCAAATTAGGTATAACAGCCTTTTTAATTGATGAGGCGTATTGAGTTGATAACAATCGCATCATTATATTAAATTGAAATATCGGTATGAAGAGATAATACACTAAAATCACGATAAAATAACAATGCCCAATTAAATCAGAATACAGGAATATCGATATAAAAAATTAACATTTCACCATCATGTGATAGATTGTAACACTAAGTTAAACTTTAACCCAACAAAATGATTAAAAGGTTAGATTTCCTAAATTATTGCGTAACGAAACTTTATTCTGTAAGATGATTAGAAATTTAACTGGATATTTTAAAACTATTATTAAAATTCTATATTAACTTCAAACATTCATCTAAAGAACTATATATAATTAACAATACTAACTTGGAAAAAAAAAATAACAATGGAAATAGAATCAATTCAAGATTTAAACAGTGATGATTTAGTCGAGCTGAGGTAAAATTATTAATCTAATCTTGTTCGATATATTGTTAAATGCATTTGTTTTTTATTTTTAACCAATGTAAACAATGAACAGAGGTAAAAAAAAAAAGCAAAAAACTAAAACAAACAAAACTATAATTTTTTTTTTATTGCTTTAACGTTTAACTTTACTAACTCTAACTTTACTAACTTCTATATTTTTATCAGCCTTTCAAAGAACATTTGAAGGATCTTACTGGCGAACAAGTTTAGCGCAATTCACTTTTTCTTTATTTATCCTTCGAGTGTTCGAACCAGCTTTCTTTGCAATCGGTGTAGTATTCGTAGCATTTGGATGTGCATTACTTTGCATTTCTTTACTTAGACGACAAAATAACACCGATATATTTGATCATTCTAAACCATTTGTTACTAGCGGTTTATATGTTGCACTTGCGGGATTGGTTTGCATGTCGGCTTACATTTCTTTGTTATGTCTTGTCTGTATCTTGCGCTAATTTTGGAGTTCAAACTTTATTTCTACAATTATAATATTATTTGTAAGATTATTTGTAAAATTATTTTTATTTTTATTAATATTATTTGTAAGATTATTTGTAAGATTATTCATTATTTTGTATTTTTATCTTTAAAAATTAGGATCATGTATAATATTAAATATATAGTATAAAATACACAAACTTTATATATTAATGGCAGAATTAAAAGACTAACGTTAGTGAATTTAAAATCTATTTAAGTATATTTTTTCTATTTCAATATTATATGTTTATTGGTTTATTTTTTTTTTATGTTTTAATCTTTAGCAAAAATAAATTAGCTTTCTTATAAGGAAAAAAAAAGGCACATTATATAGTTAGAGAAAACTATTATTACTTGAATCTTAATTACAACCGATATAGATATGCACGGAGTCTAAAAAGTGTTCAACCAATATAGATATGCACGGAATCTAAAAAGTGTTCAAAACCCCATCAATTCGAAATTTCGGAAGAGGAAATCGTTAGTTTATAATTTATAAAAATGTAATCTTGACACTTTATTTAAACCTGGATAATAATAATAATAACGTTAGTTTATAAAAAAAAATTTATGCAAATTATTCTTGGAGAAAATTCCATTATAGGATATCTGATTGTTAGTATGAGAGAGAGCTTTGCAATTGATTATTAATATTCGGCAAAACTTAGCGCGTTAAATCATCACAGGGAGGGTTTGATTTTAAAGTTGGAGCCACAGAACAATAAGAATACCAAATATTGTATCTATCTCCTTCGTGCTTGAAACAAAAACAAAACCTCATCGATTTGATATGCGAGTTGGTTAGACTTCTCCAAAAATAATCTTTCACTTCTACGTTCATTGTGTTCATTGTCTAGACTGAAGTACCACAAATAAGACAAAGTTTGAAAGTTGCATAACAAATTTGAGCATGAAATTTGAATATGAAATTTGAACATGGGTGTTTGCATTGAATACTTCCGTACGGCTTGAACTGGAAAATAGTAGAGTCCAAGTTTATAACCCAAATTAAAAAGAAATGCCTTTATCACAAGTCGCGTCTGAAGAATAAAAAATCTTATTTGTCTTTTCTTTTTTACCAGATTTCACATTGAAAGTATGGAAGACTGAGAAAGCAATTTCTCAAGTACGTTATTATTTTTGGAATAAAATCCGTCATTTAATCATGTCTTCTCATCCATCAGAATCATTTGAAGAGAACACGCATATTTATATTCTCAAACTCTCTTAACTAATTAACATTCGAAGATGTCTATGCTACAAATGATGGTATGGCTAGTGTGAATGTATCGTAGGTAGTTGAGTTGGATTGTATGGTGCTGTTTATATGTTTATATCTCGCGAATTCAGATTACACCACTTCGAGATGGTTCCATTATGACGTAACTATAAACTGTTATGTATTTTGTATACGTTATGTTTATATCTCGCGAATTCAGTTTACACCACTCGAGATGATTCCATTATGACCGTTATCTGTTATGTATCTTGTATACGTTATGCCTAATTCGAAGTCTTGGCTTTTACCATTGTGATGATAAATTATATAATAAAAAACATCAGGCGCTTTGTTTACGGATTGATTTTTTGTGTAATATGTCAAGTTCATTCATTTTCAATTGAATATAAAAAAATAACAAAACGCATTTATTATCTTGATTAAATGCTACAATAATATTACTCCTATGTGGCTATAGTAAAGCATCCGGTGTACATGTTATTTGAAAAATCTGCCGATGATTATCATCGACCAATTTAGAAAATTA
>CAJVPY010005906.1:0-11006 GCA_910591965.1 Dentiscutata erythropus | reverse complement strand
TATATACGAATAATATTATATTTTTTTTATTTTTTTATATTTCTTTAATATAAAATTATTAATATACAAATTTAAAACTCAAGCAAATTTTCGAATTAATGCGCAATGTTGTGATTTAATTTAATTTAATTAAAAAATATTAAAATAGATGAACTAGTGAAATTAGATTCGGAAGAAGATGTTGATAAAGAAAAAGATATAGATGATTATAAAAAAAAATACTAATAATGATAGGTAAAGGTTTTTTTTTTTATATACGAATAATATTATATTTTTTTTATTTTTTTATATTTCTTTAATATAAAATTATTAATATACAAATTTAAAATTTTAGCAATTTTTCAAATTAATGTACAATATTGCGATTTAATTTAATTTAAAAAAATTAAAAATAAATGAACTAGTGGAATTAAATTCAGAAAATGATGTTGATAAAAAGAAATATATAGATAATTATAAGAAAAATGCAGATATTGATGTATAAAAGTTTTTTTGTTTGTTTTTTATATACGAATAATACTATGTTTTTTTATTTTTTATATTTTTTTATATATAATATTTTAAATAAAATAAAATAATAAAATAATAATTTTGTTTATTTGAATATATTATATTTAGTTTAATAAATTTGGTATTTTGCGAATTAATTTGAAATATTTTGAAATAATTCTATTATATTCGATTAATTCTAAATAAAATCGAAATAGTGCAATTTTTCTGTTTTAGTATAATTAATATAAAAGTTTCGTTATTCTTATTACTACTTACTTTAGTTTATTGCGCAAGGTTGTGATTTATTGCAATTTAATTTGTGTAATATTGCGTAATTTATTACATATATATTTTGTAATATTCCGTAATTGATAATTGCGTAAGATTCTGTGTTGTTGCAAAATTCTTGCACAAAATTTCAGTCCGTAATAACCTATATAAGATTATGGTTATATATTTTGCTGATGTATATTGTCGATTTTTATTATTTATTGCAACTATGGTGCTATATTAGGATTATTTTGCGTTCATATGGTAATTTATTAAATAAAATCTGTTTAATACATTCCCATAGCTTTAAGCTGAAATTTTTTGATACAATCATTAATATTCTTATTTTTGTTTGTCGGTCTTATATGCCAAACACCATGCTTAACAATGCATATTTAGTTTACCATTTTAATCATTGTCAAATATTATATACTAGCATCTAACCCATCGCATTGCTCTGGATTCAAATATAAAATATTTAGTTAATTTAAAACAAAAAAAAATTATTATAAAATATATATAGTAAATACTAATTTTAATATCTGATTAAACTCTGATATTATTCATCATCTTTACTATCCTATTTCTTGAATAAGACCCATGATATACCAATATTGTTTACTACTTTTAATATGATATATCTCAAATATGTACCCGGTTCTTCATATAGGGGGCTGCCAGTAGAAACCAAGCAAATCGTTTTTAGTAAGTTTTTTTAAAATTTTAAATCAAAATATCTCAACAACTATTAAACCAAACTTAATAAATTTTTTTTTATTTTAATTCTATAACTACATAAAATTAAAATAAAAAAATTTTTATCAAGTTTGGTTTGATGGTTGTTGAGATATTTTATTTTAAAGGTTTAAAAAATTTTACTTAGAAACAATTTGCTTGGTTTCTACTGGCAGCCCCCATATAGTAAAGTATCCATGGGTACTATTTAATTTCAAATTTGTACAACAATAATAAGAAACATGTGTTATAGCAGTAGCCAATCATATTGTATTTTTGTCTTATAATGTTTGTCTTATAGTGTTTGTCTTATAGTGTTTATCTCATAGTGTTTATCATTATAGTGTTTATCTACACTATTATATATTATATATTGATATTTTTTATATCATTAAAAATTTATTGTAATAGTTACTAACAGAATAGAATAGTAATCTAAAGGATATTAATTAATAGAAAATAAGTGTTTGTAAACATGAATAACTTTTTAATTCACTAATTAATAGATTATTTTTATACTCCCACTAAATTAAGGTGAATGATAGCATATAGTATTCATATAATATTCAATATGACATTTATACAGTATGCGGTACTTTTATCTATACAGCAAATATGCTATATTGCTATGATATTTTTGCTAGAGTAACTACCTTCAAAATTCTAAATATCTGCACCTCTACTAGACATACAATAGACAAACATGAACAATTCAGAAATGTCCAGTGTTTATTAAAAAAGCACTGGATATGGGTAAGTCAATAGAAAAGAGTCAAATTTTTTCTAAGTAAAAATTTTCGCTTAAATATCTTGGCAATTATCTTAGGGAACTATCATTTATTATGTAATTATAGCCCCCCTCCAGAGTCAGTTATTTGACAATTACAAGTTCTAAAGTAATCAATCATTTGACAATTGTAAGCTCTAAAATAACCAATCATATAGAGTTTATATTATGATTACTTTAGAACTTATAATTATCAAATAACTGACTCTGAAGGGGGGCTATAATTACATAATAAGTGATAGCTCTCTTATCAAATTTAATAAAAAATTTTTTATTTTAATTCTATATAATTTCAAGATTAAAATAAAAAAATTTTTAACAAATTTGATTAATTAGTAGTTGAGATATTTTAATTTAAAAATTAAAAAAAATGATTTGTTGATTTCCCTATATATAAATTGCTTAACCCTGAGCAGGTTAACCTTCAGCCTGCACTTTTGTGGGCCGGGTCGGTCGTAGAGTTCTGCAAATGTCCATGCCAAACATATTGGCATCACGTCAGGTACTAGTGCCTTATGCCATGTCTTTATCTATGAGAACAAAAATGCCAGGTACTATATTGTCATGAAATACTATCTATGAGGCAACAATATGATATATTTAGTGTTGGCATAGACTGGCCAATAGTCAAGCTTAACCAGACCAGTTTGACCAATTTGACCAGTTGGTCAAAAGGTTTAGTATTGGTCAAATTGGTCAAAGGATATTTAATAGACAATTTGCTAGTTACCTGGATAAAAAATTTTTTTTTTATATATAAATTTTACTATAAATGTAAATGCTCAGCACTTCTATCTAAAACTTTTTTTTATATTAAGTAAATCACTTTTCAGCTTCTAACAAAAGTTGTAAGCTCATCAAAATGTATTTAATACTGTAAGAATATTAAAATTAGTCTGGTAGTTTTTGAAAAATCTTTAAAAAACTTCTTCATATATAAAATTTTTTTTAAAAAAAATTGAAGAAATTTTATATGTAAAAAAAAAGTTTTTTTGAAGATTTCTCAAAAACTACCAAACCAATTTTAATATTCTTATAGTATTAAATACATTTTGATAAGCTCTACAACTTTTGTTAGAAGCCGGAGAGTAATTTACTTAGTATAAAAAAAAGTTTTAGATAGAAGCACTATGCATTTGCACTTATAGTAAAATTTATATATAAAAAAAAATTTTTTATCCAGGTGACTGGCGAATTGTCTATTAAATATATAGTATATATATGTATATATATTTATATATAGGAACTCTTCCCAACAATCATTTTTACTACAAAAAAAATCCAAAATTCTTAAAAAACTAGCGTCCATAAAGGTTGAAACAGACAGAGAAGAAGTCCTTAAGCTTTGTAACTTGGCAGTTGTTATTTAGAGGTAGTTCTCATATGCTACCTGCTAACTTACTTAGAGTTTATCACTCACTGCGAGGGCCAGGCACTTGTCATTTAGAAATAGTTTTCATACGCTATTTGCCAACAAGCCCGGAGTTTATCACTTATTTGAAAAAATAAGGAGAGTACCTGTGCCTTTCTATGGATTCAGTGTGTTGAGTAAAGAAAATACACACTCCTTTACTAAACAAAACAAAGTGGTTTCGTCTCTTTTCTTCGCCTTCTCACCGCTCTTCCAAAATTTACCACAAAAGTGGGCAAAATGGTTTACTCCCTCCAAAAGATCGGTATTGTTTACTCCTTCCAAATCTGGACAGTTCCGGCAGACTGCAATCACATGTCTGGTTTGTTTTGTTTATGGACCATTCTGCTTCACATAATACCGAGGTTGGCCACTTACGTTGTTTAGAAGTTCAGATGACCTAGTCAGAAAATTTACTTAATAAGGCGAAGCTTTACAATAGAGATTTACAAATATCATATTTGTTATATAATTTTTTTAGCCTGGCACGGGTTATAGTAGTGCCAAAAAAGATGGAATTTTCTACTATCCTTTTTGTTTTTTTTTCTTTGTAATTTTTTCTTTTATATTCCTTTTCGTATTTGTTTTCTTTTTATATATTTTTCTTTGTTTTTTTTTTTCCTTTTGTTTTTGTCATTTTTGTTTTATCTGTGTTTTTTGTTTCTTACCTCCATTTGTTCTATACCCTTTTGAAGAAGGAAAAATATTAAGAAAAGGCAATCTTGACAAAGCTAGCAATAAGCTTTTAGTGATTTTTTCAGGGAGTTATCTAGCAAGTTAAATGCCGGAGATGAATGAATTATTGCTGCAGCAGATCGCACTTGGGCACTATTACAAGCAGCCGAGTGAGTTTTTATTGAAGAGTAGGAAGGTAGAAGGCATTGAGTTTATTGCAAGTTTTTTGTTCAGAAACCATGTATTTAGATTACGCACTCCTAATACAATAAAGGCAAGATTGCCTAATTAAAAATATATATATATATTTATATATAGGAGTTTGCTATTTATTGCCAGTGGTGATTATTACTAGTGTAACACAAACTAGTAAATAGATAAATAAACAATAATTATACAGTATATATATATATATATATATACAGTATATATTATAAAAATGGTTAATATTAGAGTTTGAACCGGTTTTATTTTTCATAAGTTAAAACTGATTAAAACTATATGAAAAATAAACCCAGTTATAAATAACAGTGAACCTAGTGATCATCACATCACATGATTAGACATTCGGCCTAAATTAGGGTTAGTATTAGGGTTAGGTGATAGTATAGTTTAGGCCAATTTGTTAGTGCTAGTAAACAAATGACGTCATTCATAGTATGATGTAATAATCACTAGGTTTTTCGTGTCCTATTGGCTAATTCTGTTGCAAAATTCTTAACCGGGTTCTAAACAACGATAACTCTAATTTGAGATACAATATATATAGACACGTATATATGCTGCAGATATATAGTACTTATCAGTTATATATATATGCATGTACATATATATATACATAGTGTTTGTAGAAATAATCTGCTAAGAATTATATATGCAAACATATGTGCTTAATAGCAACTATATTTTAAACATTCTGTCAAAACTTAACTATCTATATACTGATACTAATTGAGGCTTTGATTTCCTATATTGTATGTATCTAAATTGCTACACCAAGACCAATAATTAGCAGAATTTTGCAAATTCAGTAAGATCAGTAAAATTCTGCCAACTATTGGTTTGGTTTAATATAGTAGCATAAAATAATTAAACTTAGAGCTATTAACTTACATGGGATTCACCGATAATCACTTTGCAGACACCACAATTCACTGACAATTACTTGCCTACAAGCTTATTTTACCGACAGTTATTTCACCGAAGCTCATTTTACAGACAAATAATTTTGGCCAATATTATTAGAATTAGACTAGAATTAATGTTAAAGTTAGTGTAATTTATAGATTAATGAAATGAGCTTCGGTGAAATAAGCTGTTAGTAAAATGTCAATAAATAATTGTTGGTTTACGAAGTGATTGTCTTGAAATAATATAGATCCAACTTACATATAAGTTACTGTGTTTTTACTGATATAAACTTTACTATAATTGATATTAATTACTTGTAAGTCATAAATTTCAATTAATGCTAGTAAAACTATCATATGATTTAGCCGGGTTAGAACATTATATATAGAAACAACAAATTCGCTTAATTAATTAGCATCTAAAGATTTTATTCTCGCTATAAAATACATCAGAAATATGTATAGATAAAATGAATGCTAATGTGGTCTAAAAATTGAACTAGCTTATTAGTGATTTTTTTTACTAATTATATCAGACTTATATTGAGTACATCCACAAATATTGTGGCCCTTAATGAAACAATAGCTACAAGTTCTTTGTTCCTGGTTAGATTGTTGCTTAACATTCTCTTTATCTTCTTCAATAGATGATTTTAATCGTTTTGGAGGACGACCTCTTGGCTTGTGATATTCCGGATTAGAAACTTCATTAATATTACAGACAGAACTTGAATTAGTTAAAGGTTGCCGGCTATTAGATTCGATAGAGCTACTTGTCTTAGTAATATTACAGACAAAACTTGAATTAGTTAAAGGTTGCCAGCTATTAGATTCAATAGAGCCACTTGTCTCAGTATTAACATTTTTATTTTGTATACTATATATACTACGAGTTTCTTGTATGCCCAAACTAGTATCATGTCAGTACTTTGTTATAAATTGGGTTAAAATTCTAATTAATTTAGCTGTAATATTTTCCGCTACTGCAACTTGAACACCAGTTTTAGCTATTGACATTGTGGAACCAAATTGAAGCTCTTTCCTTAATAGTTGGTGTATATACATTGTCAGTTCGAATTCGATTAATGTGATATAATGATACAGGTATAGAATTTTTAATTTCTTGAGAAATCATAACATGCTTTTTTATTTCAACAGGAATTGATTTGAACCAGCATGTATGAATAAGTTCTAAATGAAAGATTGCTATAGACGATTGAATAAAAATTCGATATTGATAACGGCATAGCATTTCTAAATTTATTATTTGCATACATGTACATAGTAATGATAAATTCTTGAGAACTACAACATAGTGTGATTTGGATACTAAAGTTGCTGCAATATAAAACACCTTCCAAATTTCCAGTATATCATCATTTGATATACCTAACAAGAGCTCCCGCAATTGAATTTGAGGCATATCATAAAGATGCTCAATCATACTATCAGCCTCAATATCAAATTCTTTAACCTATTTATAAAAATTTAGTATCTGTTAGTATTTACGGTATTCAATAAAATGCAAGTTAAATTTGATACTTGCCTGTTTGATTGTAACTAGTACTCCCTGGTACAACAATGACTGATTCATTTGGGCTCTTTGAAGTGATAGTTGGATAGGTGTTAGATGCTCTGTTAATTCCAAATCAATAGCTTTAAAAATTGTATTAAAAGTAGATGGAAAACCAGATGACAGATTAGCTTCGTAATAATCTCTTATACGATTATAACTGGCTTCCTTTTCTAACTCTTGTTCAATTGTTTTTACTAGCTCTTTCAATAAAGTACTTTGATCAAGATGCTTTTTTAAGACACCATTTATCGATTTCACCCTCTGTGTCAATTCAGCACCAGCTATGAACATTTTTAAGATAGTATATTTTGCCCAAGACTCATAACATAGGTAAAGTTTTGTTTCAAGGTAGGAACAGCAAGATTTATATTTTGTAAGCATGCCCTGAAATCTTAATTCAAATTGTTCCTGATTGTAACTATTTCTTATATGATAAAAATCGTCAATAAAATTCTTAATTGCATCACCACGTAGCTTTGACTTGGCTTTTTTTTTTATATTTTCGCCAATATGATAAATACATAATAAATGTTTTGTTCGAGGATATACAACATGAACAGCCGCAATCATTGTGGGATCTCCGTCAGTAAACAAGACCACAGAAAACAGGTTATTGGTTGCTTCTAATGTACACCGCAAAATCCAATCATAATCAGATTGTGTTTCATACTTTGTTAGAGCTTGAGCAAGAATTCGTAACTTGAAGTTACTATCAATTCCAACAAATAGGCTTAAAGCTATTTTATACCGGTTTGTCTTAGCCGTATTGTCATAGACAATAATATCATGAAACTTAGCCCAAAGTTGGTTTCTTTGCTGACTACGCATCCAAAATAGGCCCATTAATTCATTAGATTTGCTTTCTATACGTGGAACCACTACATAATCCTAGTCTTGCTCTTTTAATTTAAGAAGATATAACAACATTGTAGCAGTATTAGATTCATTATGAATCTTTACACCTCGAAATTTACCAATAGCATTATATAGATTTTTTTTTTTATTTGATGTTGAGGGAATTCATTTGTAAGAAGATCATATTGTTGCCTAGCACTTAGCCGGCCAACAATAGTATAGTCTTTAATTTTGTTTAAAATTGTTTGTAGAAACTGTAAATTTTTTGAAGCCAGATCTATAGTGTTTGAATCATATAGATAGTTGTGTTCATTTTTAAAACTAGTAATAGTTATAACATTTGAACGTTTATCACAATAGAAATGAACTAGCTACTGACAGTCAGTTTTTCCAGAAACACTATCACAATGTGTACTAATATCCTCTACTTTTTTTGGCTTGTTTACTCCAGATTTCCAACAAATATAATCACGATGTCTGATAATAGATTTATCAACTAGATCAAGATCTTTGCGAGACTTAATAGCAACAAAACTATGCTGATTCGAATATGTATCAATTGTACGTTGTACAGATTTCCAATCAGTAAAAGGTTTCCTTACTTGTAATGTTAATTCATTTGTGTTATCATCATTTACATTATTGTCAAACCCGGAACCCTCAGAACTAAAAGAATGATTGTTTTCTATAAAATCCTCAGAACCAGGTAAATTACTATCCACCTTAAAATTCTCAAAACTAGGTAAATTACTATCCGCCTTAAAATTCTCAAAACCACTATTCACCTCAAAATTCTCAGAACCACTATTCACCTCAAAATTCTCAAAACCACTATTCACCTCAAAATTTTCAAAATTAGACAACCCATAATTTGAAGAACCAGCCAATCTATAATTCGAAGGACCAAGCAACCTATAATTCACAAGATCAGATAATCTATTTGCAGAACCAGACAATCTATAATTCGCAGAGCTAGACAATCCACAATTCGCAATCTATAATTTGCAAAACTAGATAATCTATAATTCGCAGGACCAGGCAACCCATAATTCGCAGGACCAGGCAACCCATAATTCGCAAGACTAGATAATCCATAATCTGCAGGACCAGACAATCCACAATTCGCAGGACCAAGCAAAGTATCATTGTACTTGTGATTCACGAAACCAGGTAACAACTCAAACACTGTGAAATTTAAAGAACTAGACAACTCAAAATTCACAGGTCCAAACAACCGGGAACTACTAACACCAGAAATAGTTTCATATTCGGAATTAATAGCACCAGAAAAAAGTTTTTCTAGCCATAGTTTATACGATCATGAAAGTTTTCACCATATTCATTAGACATTACTTGTTTCCCCATATGATTATGAAAGTTTTCACCATATTCATCAGACATTACTTGTTTCTCCTTCTCTATTTGTAACTATACTGAAAACTTAAAGTAAAAAAAACTAATTAGTTAGCAACTTTCAATAATAAAAGCATCAATTAAAGTTATAATGTGCCTAATAGTTGATGAAAAAATTTCTAATCATACCTTGAATTTCAACAAGAGGCAAGAGATCAAACAAAAGGCAAAGGTTGGTTAATTGCTACAACCCTGAAAGTGTCATTCAAGGTAATTTAAGATAAATAAAGGTCTCTTTGTTAAGAATTAACAACTACTAAAATCACAACATATCCACAAGGTAATGAGAGACAAAAGTTAAATAGGGTAAGTGCGAATATTAAAGAATGCTATTATGTTTCATAATTTAACTATCTTGTACTACATAATTGCATATTATATACATAATGCTGGTGACGATCACCACTAGCAATAAATAGTAAAATTTATATTAATAAACTTGTATTATATAGTATATTACTTAAATCTATCTAAATTTAGTTTAATCCTAGTATATTTATATTTAGTATTGATACTAATTTTTCTTTTAGATAAGTATAATGCTCAATATCTGCTTTAACCTTTTTATATTTTATTAAATATTAAAGATATATACTATAGCTTTATTCATATATTTGGGAGTTATCTTTATTTATCCTCTATTTTTGTAAGATTCATATTAACTTTAGTATCTACTTTCTTTTCTTGTTATAGCTCTTTTTCCTAGTTTAATATCCTCTTAATTCATTAGCCCAAAATAAGTATAGTCTACCTAGCTTTAGATGCTATTTGTTTTTTAACTTTTAATACATACTTTTATAATTTTTTTTTTTTTTGATATAAGGTACTGTTAGTTAAAATGTTCTATAATAAGATTATTAATATTGTAATATAAAATGATAAAAATTAGTATATGTCTAATAATTGTAACATAGAGCAGCATAGGTGATGTTAATTGAAATATATTATTATTAATAAACTACAGTAGCTTATTATATTATTGTGGACACTTTTTAAAAATTTATACAAAGCTAAATATATAAAATATTAAGCTAAAAATTAAATTATAAATTTTTTAGATTTATATTTTTTAAATAAAAAAAAAAGTTTATAAAATAATTAAGTTTAAATAAAATTTTAAATTTTTATATTAAACTGATTTTCTAAATTTTAATATAATTTCATAGTAACTAAATTTACTAAATATAATAATATATAAATTTAATTTTTCTATTAAGAAACTAGAAATTTTTTTTAAATAAAGTTATTTAGTATAACAAATTGTATATATAGTCGACTCTCTCTAAGTATATGTCCTCTAAGTGCATGTTCTCTCTATATATATGAAAATAGCCTAGTCTCAAGTTAGAACTTATAAAATAAGTATATGTTTTATATTTTCTAAATGCAGGTTATTTTTTAAATTATATATATATAAATATTCTTTCTAAATGCATTTTTAATATACAGTATTAAACAATCAAATTTGAGAATACTTATTTAGATAATAAAACAATTAAAATTTATATATTTTTTCTTTTAATAATAATAATTTTTTTTTTTTTTTTGAAAATTCAGCAATCTTGCCTTTACTTTATTAGGCTTGAAATCTATAACTATATACTAAAAATATTTGTGTGTAATGATAACGTTTAGACTACTAATATAAATAATTCTATTAAA